>WSYQ01000953.1:0-14653 GCA_011426435.1 Lysiphlebus fabarum
TTCTAATTAAGTTACTATTGCTAATCATTGTACAATAAGATTTTAAATGTTTGTTTTATAATAGCGATTTAGATTTCAAATATTGATTTCAGATGCTGGTTATGTTTTCGTGCTACCGAATGTAACAGACGAATAATTTAAAAAACTTTGCTGGTATTTAATAATAGAATATACAAAAATGGCTCTCAGTTACTCAAGGTGAATATTGTTCAAGATGAATCTCTTGAATGTTAAATGATACTTTTTAACTTTATTTGATATATAGCTCATTATTTAAATAAACTTACAGAATAAAGTGTTTATCAACCATGTTTCTTAAAACATTTCAGGTTATTGTGCTGCCAAAATATGGGTATGCGCAAATTCCCAAGTATCTTCACGTCTAGGTAAGATGAATTTGATTACGTCATAGGACTTAAGACCTGTATATCATATGAACATCCAAGTTACTAATTAAGTCATAAGCCGTAATATCAAGGGCTTAAATCAAAGCATACAGAAAGTTTTCTGCTTTTTTTTGAATTTCTGGTTTAAATAAAAAAAAATCTGTTGTTTTTCTCCCAAAAAAGTATCATTTTAAAAAATATATTTTTCCAAGTTAAACGTACAGAATTTTAGAGACTGAATGAAAATTTATCTTTCAGTGGAGTCATTTGGCGTTAAACTATTTCTATTTTGTTATTTAGATTTGGGGGAATCGTGTCATCAACTTCGAAATGTATGTCAACACAATTAGAAACATATGCACAGAAAAATGAGCGTTTGAATCGACCAATGTCTCCTCATCTGACGATTTATAAACCTCAACTAACTTCATTGTTGTCAATTACTCATCGTGGTACCGGAATGGCTCTTTCTTTATACGCATTCGGGATTGGAGCAGGTAAAAAAAAGTACTAGCCGTCAGTTGCTCACTTCCATAATGTTTATAACAATTGTTTTTCAGTTGGACTCTTCATGCCTGGGGGAATGATGTCAATAATTCAAACAATTGACGTTATGTGTCTACCAGCCACAATCCTTTTTGTCGGAAAATATATTATTGCTTGGCCCGCTCTTTACCACTATTTCAATGGAATTCGTCATTTGGTTAGTACGGATAATTTGGTTTTAAAATGTATATATGCCGCCAAAACTGTGATGCACAATTATAAAAACCAATAACTCGATCAAAAATTTTTGAACACTTTGACGTCAAGTCTTGCATTTGGGCAACAATATAAACCTGCAGCTCTATGTTTCAATTTTTTCTTTTGATGACTAAAAAACCGAATTAGGATATTTTATCACTTCTCTCAAATTTTAGACTCTCCACTTATATATCAACATTTTAATTGCAAAGCCAGTTGAAATATTACCGGTTATTTCAAAGAAGTATTTTTTTTTCTTCACTTGTTTTCTTTAGAGCTTTTTATTAAGTTATAGAAAAAACGAAAAACAGTTCTATTTTGACAACTTTCCATACTTAGAAAAACTTTTCCCATTTTCTTAAACTTTAAGCTTGTCAGCATTTTTTACTTGAAGTCAATCATTCCTCTATAGAGTATAGAAGATCATTTATATCAAGAGGCACGGTAGTCCCTCGAGTCAAGTATGCGAAAGGAAATATATATGTGTGTGTAAGAGTAACTACCGTGCCATATTATACATTACACATTGGTGACCCCTTCCGTCCCCAATTGTTTAAGATTCAATTAAAGTATGATGGAATCAATTAAAAAATACGGGGTTTTGTAATGGTTTCATAAATCTATGTCAAGCTTTTTTTAAAAAAAAAAATCAGATTTTTTTGAGGCATATTTTTTTTTTAATTGAACAATTAAATTAACGGTTGCGATTTTTTGGCTGAAAAGCCAGATTTCTGATTTTGTTAAGTTGGTAGTACGGTATAAAATTATAAATTTTTTTTTTTTTTTTTTCTTTTTTCTCTTGCTTATTTCTGTTGGCTGCACTGCAGTGTTGACATATGATAAATATTGCAATATTATATTATAAAAATGATAAACATTAAATGATACACCGGTGAAATAGTTATAAATAAATATTAAACTTGATGATGTATGAATTGTGTTTGATACAAAAAAAACTTCGAAAAAAGATGTGATGTCTAACAAAAAACAAAAAACAAGTATTTTGTACAAAAAAAAGAGTCAAGTATTCGAAATTGTAGTCAATTTGTAATGTAACTTGTTTTGCCATTAATTAATTTTTTGATATATAAAAAAATATGATACAATAAAAATCAACGAAAAAATTTTTTCTTCGATACATGTGGTTAAATCTAAATTGTTGAAAAAAAAAAAAAAAGTTATACTTGACCCCGCATGGTTTTTTCATAAATTAAAAATCTATTTTAAGTCAACATTATTCAATCTCATGTATAGCGAGGTCACGTGTAATTTTTTTTTTCTTCAACAATTTGGATCCAACTACATGTATCGAAAATAAAAATGTTTCGTTGGTTTTTATGGTATCATATTCTTTTTATATCGAAGAATTAATTAATGACCAAACAAGTTACATTACAAATTGACTACAATTTCGAATACTTGACGCTTTTTTTTGTACAAAATACTTGTTTTTTGTTAGATTTAATATTCTCTCAAGAACTTCTGTCATCAATACAATTGTCGATGAGTACGGTTTAAAAGGCTATTTCTTTTTAGGCTTGGGACTTGGGACATCTTCTAACAATAAAGCAAGTTTATACTACCGGCTGGACTGTCATAGGAATTTCGACGATTGCTACTCTTGCTTTAGTGGCATTAATTTAAGATGAAGTAAAAAATATTAGTCAACTACAACAATTATCAAAACTAAAATTCATATGTATATTGAGGATTCCATATTTGTGTGAGTTTAATAAATAATATCATTACGAAATTTGAATCCGTCTTTTGTATTATTTTCACGACTTACTTCAATATTTGGACTTATAAAAAAGCAATGAAAATTTCATGCAGGTAATTTTTTTTTGATGTATTTACATAACGCATAAAAAAAAAAAAGAAAAACTATTTTAGGGTGATAATTTTATAAATATTTTGCTAAATTTTAATCAAAATTTTATAAAACCGAATTTATTAACTCAGTTTATGAAATTCGGGCAAATTTGAAAATAAATTTTTATCTACTTTTGATAAAGTTTATAAAATTAATTTATAGAAATTTTATAAAATTACCAAACTAAATTTCGACTTTTCTCCCTTCCCCTCGCCCCTAGTTTCCGAAAATTTCATAAAATTTTTATAAAAATTGAACAAACAAAATCCCTTCTATTTGTTTACTACTTTTTTTTGTGTCAAGATAATTGAATGTTCCATGAGCGAAATGAATATACTGACAATATACAATTTTAATATATAAATTGTCCTTCTTGAGTCTACCTATTCGTTTGTGTAATATTCCTTAGCTATTTGTTTATTTAAAAATAATTTTCAGACATTTATTTACTAAAATATTAAAGACGAAATAGCTAAAGAAATTAATTAATTTATGCGGCACCCTTCACTTTTTTTTGAGTAGACGATCCTGATGAAGCTAGCGGCTCACTTAGCGGCCAAACCCGAAAAACGCAAGGATCCATACGGTGTTCTTGGGGCCCCGAGAATGGCATCCAGTAAAAGTAAAAAAAAAATTAACGCTACCTCGTAATTTTTTTTTTAAATTAAAGATTAGAGATAAATAAAGATACTTTCAAAATTCCAAGCCCTTATCTCATGTCCTTCAAGGTAAAAAAAATTATTATTTTTTTTTAAAATTAATTATTTTGACCGGGAAAAAATCAACGCTACCTCGTAATTTTTTTCAAATGAAAGATTAAAGATAAATAAAGATACCCTCACAATTCCAAGCCCTTATCTCATGTCTTTCAAGGTAAAAAAAATTATTATTATTATTTTTTTTTTAAATTAATTATTTTGACCGGAAAAAAAGCTAAACACACTCAAATTAATGACTTGACATTGAGATGGGATGAGGATCCCAATTTGGCATTGAGAAAAAAAAAAAATTTATTTAGGTTCGTTTGTTTGTTTGGGTGGCAGTTCCCAATTTCGCCACTAGATGACGACGTTTTATACAAATGGATAAAACTAAGGATGTTTTAAACTATGATTTATACATTAACAACCCTGCGCACACATACTATTGTAAATAAATCTGGCATCACTGTATTGCCAGCGCATGAAACGAATCAGACCACGTAAATTAGTAACTTCATATTATTATTTTTGACAATTATAAGGTCAAGATAACCTATATTTTTACTGAGCAAACAATAATAAACAAATATGTTGACAAATAGTAATAAACAAAAACTACGTTTTCGTGGACAATTTGTTAATCAAAAATTCAATATAATTGCTTCTACTAAATTACGAAATGAATTAAATAAATCTATTGAAGACGAGCGTAGTGTTAATATAACAATTACAGGTAAACGTATTGTTGAAGTAAATGAGCTTGGTAAAAACTTAAAATGTCATCAATGCAAGGACATTGTTTTTCTTTTGGATATTAAAAAAAAAAGGAAAAATGGTTTACACTCTGATTTTTCTGTTTTTTGTCAAAAGTGTGATGAAATATAAATAATGATAAAAAAAACATGATATATATATGGCCCATTCTAAGCATTTTCACGGGGTTTGCGGCCTAACCCCCTGCAATTTTGTTCATTTTTTAATATGTTGTAGATTTTGGCATTAAAAAAGACACGTATTTTTTTTTTTTTTTTTTTTTGCAATTTTTGAGGGCGCCACTATCGAATTTCACTCCAATTTCAAGATATCTCAAAAAGCCCCTTTTTTATTTTTCTGAATTTTCATCATAAATTCGAGGACGCAAAACAAGTATTTTAAGCCCTTGTAGAAAGTGGGCACTTAATGGGAAGTATTTTTTTTCGATTTTTGAAATTTTAAAAAAATGATAAAAAACAAATTTTTTTTTTGGGACCTTATATATAAAGAAATTATTAACTATGAAATTTTCTGAAGATAGAAGGTTCTCAACTTGGTGAATTGAAAAAGCCCTCCCCATATATATATAATATTAATAATTTCTTTATATATAAGGTCCCAAAAGGTCATTTTAATTTTTTTAGATTTTTCGCAGCGCCACCTGCCCCTCCCCCTCGATTTTAGTAATTCGTCTCAAGAGGTAAGTACTATTTTGCCCGTTTTTATTTTGATGAAAAATTTATGCAGATTCTATGATGAAATTGATGAACATTTTTCATAAAATTGGAGTGGGCATTATACGCGAAGTATTTTTTTTTTTTTATTTAAGATTTTGCAAAATTTTGAATTTTTGAATTTTTTAAAATTTAAATATATTTTTTAGACTCAAAAAAAAAAAATAAAAATAAAATTTGTCTATCAAAAAAACGATATATCGATTATTTTCCAAAGAAAATCAATTTTTTAACTTTTTGACACGAAAATAATTATTAGTAAAGTTTAGACTATTTATTTTGAAAACTTAAAAAATCGATTTTTTTCAAAAAATAATCGATATATCGTTTTTTTGATAGACAAATTTTATTTTTATTTTTTTTTTTTGAGTCTAAAAAATATATTTAAATTTTAAAAAATTCAAAAATTCAAAATTTTGCAAAATCTTAAATAAAAAAAAAAAAATACTTCGCGTATAATGCCCACTCCAATTTTATGAAAAATGTTCATCAATTTCATCATAGAATCTGCATAAAATTTTTCATCAAAATAAAAACGGGCAAAATGGTATTTACCTCTTGAGACGAATTACTAAAATCGAGGGGGAGGGGCAGGTGGCGCTGCGAAAAATCTAAAAAAATTAAAATGAGCTTTTGGGACCTTATATATAAAGAAATTATTAACTATGAAATTTTCTGAAGATAAAAGGTTCTCAACTTGGTGAATTGAAAAAGCTCTCCCCATATATATATATATTTTAACGAGAATGGGCATTCCTCGTGCTACCGGTAATTATTATTTATAATAATTACGATCCGTAGATGCTTATCGGCCGATTCACATGGGAAATAGTGTTGGCTTGAAGATAAGTAATACAGTTAGAGTGCGAACTGATCCAGTAGCCCCATCTGCAGACCATTGTGTCCGTCAAGAAGACTAGAGACCAGGAGAATAAACTTCAGTGGAGGGGGTAACATTTAGTGTCCTAGCATACGGCGGCTATGTAGAGTGCGCCACTTTTACTCCTGAACGGCGCACTACGTAAAGCGCAGTTTTTTATCCCTGTACACCTCAGCCCACCGGCCCTATACTCGAGTCGTCAGTAAATAAACGTCAAAATCTCATTGTGATTGTTATTTAAATTGCAATAAACTAATCCTTATTGCTGTACGAAAAATTCAACTTTGTGATTATTTTTTGTATTAATCAAGCTGTATACCAATAATAATATACCTATATTGAAAAATTTATCTACAAATAATAAGTATAAGTATGTGTATTATTTTGCTCCATTTTTTAAGAATTGAATTGTAACTATGCCAAATAAACGTTTTACTTTATTAATTTTATTAACGTTTTTTTCTAGAAATCAATAATTGATAAATAAAAAAGATGGGTAAAACGAAAAAAAAAACGTCTTGTAGCAAGATCTTTCAAATATTTGGAGATGGCATTATAATTTTTTGAAAGTCTGCATGTGAGCAGATATATATCATGAATTGTATATTTCACTAACATATTCTTATTCATACACTAACTTACTTTTTTAGTTTTTATAAAAATTATCAATTTGTATTGATTCAAAATTAAACCTAAATTTTATATTACTTATAATCAATTGTATAGCAACATTGCAGAATCATAAATATTATTTGAAGTTGTATCTAATACACTAAATTATTGAGTGGTAAAATTTGATTTTCTTTTAAATGATAAAAAAGATGAACTTTAATTTTTTTTCATTAACAATCAATTGTTATTATCCGTAAATCTTATAAAATCAATTAAATAATCATTTTACTATTTAACTACTAAAAATACAACAGACAATACATATTATCAATCATAATCTTTTTAAACTTGTTTGTCTTGGTACTCGTCTTTTGTTTATTAAAGATGATTTTTTTATTTGATGTAAGACTGTTTTCTGTTTTGGTGATTGTGGTAATTTTGTACGTTGATTGTTAAGTTTGGATAAAGGATTCACAAGCTTTGCTCTCTTACGAAATTCTTTTTCTTCTTTTCTTGTTTTATCATTCATTTTAAGAGATAAAATGTCTTGAAGAGACCTTACTTTATCAATGCCATCAAAGTTGTTAAAAAATTTATTTTTAATTTTTATCTGAAAATAATAGTACATTGAAAAATATAACAAAGTAAAAGTTTAAAATATGAAGAATAAAAATTTAAAATACTTTTATGCTTATGTCTGGATGAACGAGTATTGATATTGTCGATGTGTTATTTGCATCACCATAATAACTAATAACAATACCACTTTTGCCTTCAAGAATTGTTTAAAAAATAATCACAAAGTTGAATTTTTCATACAGCAATAAGGATTAGTTTATTGCAATTTAAATAACAATCACAATGAGATTTTGACGTTTATTTACTGACGACTCGAGTATAGGGCCGGTGGGCTGAGGTGTACAGGGATAAAAAACTGCGCTTTACGTAGTGCGCCGTTCAGGAGTAAAAGTGGCGCACTCTACATAGCCGCCGTATTCTAGGACACCCCCTCCACTAAAGTTTATTCTCCTGGTCTCTAGTCTTCTTGGTGTCCGTGTGGACCGGTAATACCAACAAAAGAGTTGGATACTAGATGGAGCTACCCGGTCGTGTAGTGAACAACCCCTACTCCGACACGCCCCCACTAGAGAGCCGCATCAGGTGTGCGCGCAGACAGTGTGGAGTGGGAGAAACGGAGAGTAGGGCGGGATCCGTATATCTAGCTAGAAGTCTGACAATATAGTCAGTCGTTGGCCGGCTCTCGAGCTGGCCAGGGCTCCTGCCTCTGGCTTCGATGGAAGCTAGCTGGTGGACCTGGTGCTGGTGCACGCTCTCGTAAGCGATCACCATGTCGTTGCCTTGTTGCATAGGCAAGACGTGGTGAAAGCTATCTCTCTCGCACTAAGTGAGGATACCCTATGCCAGGGTAACCTATACACTAGGTGCTGGTTGAGTAAGTGGCTTTTTTGGGTAAGTCCTTGCGAGGCAATTTTATGGTGGCCACTACCTCCAGCTTCCTGGTGCACTAGGTGTGTAGGAGACCTGGAGATGATTCAGTAAGGCCTTGCGGGGCATGAATCTCTCGATCTCGTCTAACTATTGGTTAAGCGAGTGAGTTGACTTAAAGTTAAGGATGTTCTCGGTGATGATGTCTAGCCCGTGAAGGACATCATCACGTTCCCGTGTCTTATACAAAATACGGAAGTATGACGTAAGACAAGCTCTTGTTTGATACTGACAATTACTTGGTGGACCGCGCCCCTCTACCATTTCTTACTGAGTAGGCCGCTACCGAATGATCGTATGTCGATCGTTGTTCCCGTTTTATTTCCCCGGTTGTTGGTTGCCGATAGAACCAGCTGGCTCCCACCTGGCGGTAAGAGAGGAGGTTGGTGAGAAATCCTCGTTGTTACCATTGGCCAGTTTTCTCGCCGGTAACGGTCAGAAAATTGGTTACAACCCGCACAGAAAAATCTCAGTCTTAAACGAGCTTCCAGTCTTAAAACGCGCTTCATTGAACTTAAACTGTCTTGTGAGATCTTAAACGAACTTCCATTAGCTTCCCAAAAAAAATCACAAGTTTTTCCGAGGTCCTCAAACTCTTTCAAAGGCTTGAATTAAAAGACTTCGAAAGCATTCAAATCTCGGTCTTTCAGACGCTTGATTTGAAAGACTTCAAAAGCGTTCACATTTCTCAGTCTTTCAAAAGCTTGATTTAAAAGACTTCAAAAGGGTTCAAATTCTCAGTCTTTTAGAAGCGTGATTTAAAAGACTTCAAAAGCGTTCACATTTTTCAGTCTTTTAGAAGCTTGATTTAAAAGACTTCGAAAGTTTTTAGGTTTAAAAAAAAAAAAAAATTCAATAAATACGATTTCGAAAGCTTGTAGTCTTAAAATTAAAGGCTTTAAAATTTATTTCAATGAAAATTTTATTTGGGAAGCTAATGGAAGTTCGTTTAAGATCTCACAAGACAGTTTAAGTTCAATAAAGCGCGATTTAAGACTGAGATTTTTCTGTTCGGGACTTAGAAAAAATTCAAACTGCCTGATATAAAATTGTTAAGATTTTTATCATTTTGTATATTAAATAAGTAGCGGATTTTAATTAATATGTAGCTGTTATCATTTATTAATTGATGTTATTGGTTAATTTTTTTTTATTTATATATTTTTTGACAAAAAAAAATTCAAGTTTGATTGCTTGTAGTGTATTTAATTTTATGATTCACTCTAAATATTTATTCAAGTTTTCATGTTATAAAATTTTTTAAAATAACAAAAATTAGAAACTCAAAGTCTAAGTAGTAAATATATTCACTTATTTTCAATTGATGATGTGGTTGAGTGGTCAACCTATCCGACTTCCACCCAAGAAACCTGTGATCGATCCCGTGCAGATTTTTTTTTTTTGGAAAAATTTTACAAATTTAAAAAAAAAGAAAAAAAAAAAATGAAAGACTCCGAAGTCTTTAATTTAAAGACTTCGGATTTAAGAGTTCGAAAGCCTGAGGTCTTCCATTGAAAGACTTCAGAAGCTCGAAGTCTTTCATTTTAAGACTTTATATTTAAGAGTTCGAAAGCCTGAGGTCTTCCATAGAAAGACTTTGCAAGCCCGAAGTCTTTCATAGGAAGTCTTCCGAAGACTTCCTAGTTGGACAAATGAAGCGCGTTTTAAGACTTCAAAGGATTTTAAGTTCGTTTAAGACTGAGATTTTTCTGTTCGGGAATATATACATATAAATAACACAAAAAAGAAAGTATATACATATCATACAAAAAACAAGAATGAATCCTTGTACAAAAAGGATTGTCAAGTGTTCGAAATCGTGGTCAATCGTAATGTAATGTAATGATTTATTATATTATTAAATACAAAAAAGAATGATACCCAAAAAAAAGTCAAGTAGAAAATTGATTTTTTAAATAATTGTTTACCCAAAATAAAGTCTGAATGTTGACAAAATTTTACACTTGACCCCGCCCAGTTTTTCCCAAATAAAATTTCAAGACTTTCACACCAAAAGACGACGAGAAAATTAATGTGCCATAATTATTATTATTTTCCAAAGTTTACAGATTCAGTATTATATAAATTTTCTTATCCCATTTAGAAGTGGCAGCCTAACGATTCATTAGGTCGCTGAAATTTTAAATTATATGTGCTTATATTTTATTATATTTATCATTGAAAGAACAAGTGTTATTTCATATTATAAAAAGCAATGTAGAGTTGTGTTCACTAGTCTTCAGCGATGGGTCTACGGTTGATTTTCGAGATTAATACATAAAATGTAAGTTACTGCGATTTATGTAAGTTAAGTTATGTAGTTTACTGACTATCAATGAAAAGCGAGCTGTCTCTTGGTGTTTACATAATATTTCTTTATTATTATTAAAAAACATTGAACAATAATGACTAGTATAACTTTTTTTCGAATAACATGAAAATTCAACCTGATTGTATCATTCTTAATGTTTTTCATCAAACGAGTCACTTTTTTTTCATCACTTTCAACTGCTCCCATATTCCCATCTACAGATTTGCTGTTAAGATTTTATTGCATCATTACGTAGTAGTTTTATCATGAAATTGGCTTTTTCCATTTTATTAATGGACTTTTGTGTATTATTCGTGTCCGAATTGTATTTTAATAATTTTTCTATACCCTAGCGGATGCGTTGACACCTATTCGATCGTGTCTCGACACTCCAATGTTGCGCTCAGTCGACAGCGATTTGAGAGCAATTCGACAGCATATATAAAACGTAATTCTCAAGCGCCGAATAAGAGAAATGAGTTAGAAAAATGAAAAATAAATGGAATATTAAAATAAAAACAATTTAAACTGACAAAATCTGGACTTTTATATATTTTATAATAATAAAAAAGAGTTGAAATAATACATGATAAAGAGGTTAGGTTCAGACGATTCGTATATCTACTCCGGTCGAAAAGCAGTTGAGCCTTACAGGATTCATCGGTAATTGACTCGGTCATTATTACCGGGATATTTGGACACTGAATCGACAAGCTTTCGACAGCAAATTGAGAGCTATCTAATTCATTGATTTTTCATTGTTTTTAATTGTTTAAAAATTATAAGACACTTTATTATTGATAATTTGGATGTTTTTTTTGATAAAATTAATAAAAAAAATATAAACAATTTGTTTAAATAAAAAAAAAAAAAATTTTTTTTTTTTTTTTTAATAATTTTTAATTCAATTGTTAATAACAAATAAGTAAAAAAAAACAAAATAAAACAGTATTTGGAAGCATCAGAACAATAAACAATATAAAAAAAAAAAATTTTCAACTTTAAATATACAGTATGCGCGTTGACACTGTCTCGACACCGTTTCGACCGGCTTTCGACAGCCTTTCGACCGCCTTTTGATCGCGTTTCGACACCGAATTGAGAGCTATCTAATTCATTGATTTTTCATTGTTTTTAATTGTTTAAAAATTATAAGACACTTTATTATTGATAATTTGGATGTTTTTTTTAATAAAATTAATAAAAAAAATATAAACAATTTGTTTAAATAAAAAAAAAAAAAAATTTTCAACTTTGAATATACTGCATGCGCGTCGACACTGTCTCGACACCGTTTCGACCGGCTTTCGACAGCCTTTCGACCGCCTTTTGATCGCGTTTCGACACCGAATTGAGAGCTATCTAATTCATTGATTTTTCATTGTTTTTAATTGTTTAAAAATTATAAGACACTTTATTATTGATAATTTGGATGTTTTTTTTGATAAAATTAATAAAAAAAATATAAACAATTTGTTTAAATAAAAAAAAAAAAAATTTTTTTTTTTTTTTTAATAATTTTTAATTCAATTGTTAATAACAAATAAGTAAAAAAAAAACAAAATAAAACAGTATTTGGAAGCATCAGAACAATAAACAATATAAAAAAAAAAAATTTTCAACTTTAAATATACAGTATGCGCGTTGACACTGTCTCGACACCGTTTCGACCGGCTTTCGACAGGCTTTCGACCGGCTTTCGACCGCGTTTCGACACCGAATTGAGAGCTATCTAATTGATTTATTTTTCATTGTTTTTGATTGTTTAAAAATTATAAGACACTTTATTATTGATAATTTGGATGTTTTTTTTAATAAAATTAATAAAAAAAACATAAACAATTTGTTTAAATAATAAAAAAAAAAATTTTCAACTTTGAATATACAGTATGCGCGTTGACACTGTCTCGACACCGTTTCGACCGGCTTTCGACAGGCTTTCGACCGGCTTTCGACCGCGTTTCGACACCGAATTGAGAGCTATCTAATTGATTTATTTTTCATTGTTTTTAATTGTTTAAAAATTATAAGACACTTTATTATTGATAATTTGGATGTTTTTTTTAATAAAATTAATAAAAAAAATATAAACAATTTGTTTAAATAAAAAAAAAAAAAATTTTTTTTTTTTTTTTTTAATAATTTTTAATTCAATTGTTAATAACAAATAAGTAAAAAAAAACAAAATAAAACAGTATTTAAAAACGTCTCAACAATAAACAATAAAGTGTCTTATAATTTTTAAACAATTAAAAACAATGAAAAATCAATGAATTAGATAGCTCTCAATTCGGTGTCGAAACGCGATCAAAAGGCGGTCGAAAGGCTGTCGAAAGCCGGTCGAAACGGTGTCGAGACAGTGTCAACGCGCATACTGTATATTTAAAGTTGAAAATTTTTTTTTTTTATATTGTTTATTGTTCTGATGCTTCCAAATACTGTTTTATTTTGTTTTTTTTTTACTTATTTGTTATTAACAATTGAATTAAAAATTATTAAAAAAAAAAAAAATTTTTTTTTTTTTTATTTAAACAAATTGTTTATATTTTTTTTATTAATTTTATCAAAAAAAACATCCAAATTATCAATAATAAAGTGTCTTATAATTTTTAAACAATTAAAAACAATGAAAAATCAATGAATTAGATAGCTCTCAATTTGCTGTCGAAAGCTTGTCGATTCAGTGTCCAAATATCCCGGTAATAATGACCGAGTCAATTACCGATGAATCCTGTAAGGCTCAACTGCTTTTCGACCGGAGTAGATATACGAATCGTCTGAACCTAACCTCTTTATCTTGTATTATTTCAACTCTTTTTTATTATTATAAAATATATAAAAGTCCAGATTTTGTCAGTTTAAATTGTTTTTATTTTAATATTCCATTTATTTTTCATTTTTCTAACTCATTTCTCTTATTCGGCGCTTGAGAATTACGTTTTATAAATGCTGTTGAATTGCTCTCAAATCGCTGTCGACTGAGCGCAACATTGGAGTGTCAAGTCATCCGCTAGGGTATATCGATATATCTTTTTTTGAATCAATTGAATTTGTTAATTTTATTATTTTTTGTTCATGTTGGAGCTTGTCATATTCTTTATTTTGTCTTTCGGTCATATTTGATTTTTAATGTTTGTATTTATAGATTAAAATGACAGATTATCTTTTTTTTATTAAAGTTGGCTTAAAATTTTTCTATTACTATTGAAGACGATTATGGGTATAATCAACGGTTAAGTTATAGTTGGTCTTTTTTGGTGTGAAAGTCTTGAAATTTTATTTGGGAAAAACTGGGCGGTCAAATGTAAAATTTTGTCAACATTCAGACTTTATTTTGGGTAAACGATTATTTAAAAAATCAATGTTCTACTTGACTTTTTTTTGGGTATCATTCTTTTTTGTATTTAATTATATAATAAATTATTACATTACATTACGATTGACTACGATTTCGAGCACTTGACAATCCTTTTTGTACAAGGATTGATTCTTGTTTTTTGTATGATATCATATCTTTTTGAGAAGAAGATGCTGAGAAATAATTAATATTAATATAAACCGTTTTACAATAATTTGTTAATTTGGTTTATTATATTTGTTAAATATTACTTGACACGTACAGAATAGGGCAATGGATTTCAATAAAAAATAGTCAATATAGCTTTTCCAAAAAAATTTGCATCTTATTTTACTAGTTTAATAATATATCTCCATCAAAATCTTATCTTATTCTCCGTTCATTATTCCATTTTATTAATGGCCTTTTGTGTATTATTCGTGTCCGAATTGTATTATTTCATTTTATTACTGGACTTTTGTGTATTACAAGACCGATAACGCGCCTTCGGCGCGCATTTACATATTATATTCTTGCAAATACTATAACAAATTTTTTTTTTATTTTAAACAATTTCACCAAGTTTATGTGATTGATCGGTATTATTTTTACAACCATTTATATTACATTGATAAAGAATTTCATCAGTTGTACTTGATAAACCATATGAACGTGCATATGAACCATATGCATCAGAAAAAAAACATCCCCAGACAAACCATATAATGGTTTTAATAATTGATCTGTTGTAACTTCTTTGACATTATTACCATCGAATACTTAAAGGCCACTATTTAATGATCATGATAGAATCTT
>WSYQ01000954.1:0-30907 GCA_011426435.1 Lysiphlebus fabarum
TTTTGCAATGATCCACCCAAAATACTCTAGTTGTTTATTAATGAATGAAGTAATTTATTGAACACAAATGATTATGATTGAAACTTACTCTAGATTGGAATGCAACTTGATGTTGTGCTGTGTCGATTGGACATAGTGGATCTTGTAATGCATGACTTCTTCCACAAACCATTCTAACATGAATTGGTAGTTCTTTCAACACAGTCACAACTTCCATGTGATTAATTCCCAAGAGGCGATAACCATTGACCTAAGAACAAACAATGATAATTAAGATTTTTTATTTTAAGTGAATTTCAAATTAGTAAAAGAAAATAGAGTTACCTCCAAAAGTTCATCTCCAGAACAAAGAATTTTATTTTGTCCAACTGGTCCTTCTGGAAGTATAGAACGTATATAATGGTGTGGTCGAACTTCTTGTCCATTCTCAACGTCAACCGTTCCCTCAAGACTTATTCCAAGTCCACTGCTTTCAGCGAATTTCTTTAACTGCGCTACCTGTTTTAAAAAAAATATATATATAATCAAACGAATGAATTGAATATCTATATTATTATTTGAAATTTATCTTTTGTTTTTCAATCGATTGCCAAGTTGATACTATAACCAATGTATAAACATTTTGCATTAACTTACAACAATCTCAGTGTCAGGACCAACAATACGCTGCCATTTAGCTTTTAATGCTGCTTCAATTTGAAGCGTTAATTCACAAGATGGGTCACTCAGGAGAGCCTCAACTAGTGACATATCTTCCAGTTTATTGGAAACATCGTCTTGATCAACTTCACGCAACACCGCACTGTCAATTGTCGATTGTGATTCACTCTCTGGTTCAATCTCAATTGTAGCACCATCCTAAAAAAAAAAATCTCAAATCAAATAAACAAAGTCAAATATCTTTATGGTGGCATTATGTAAAATTTGAGTTGGAAAAAATTTTTTTGAAAAATAAAAAATGCGGCAAATATCTTTACATTTGGTAGTCTCTGTTATGTCTTCATTTCTAAGAGCAGCACATTCATAATACTATATTGGGATGGGTGCCGAGACGTGGTTTTTACCGACTTTTCCCCCACGTTTGTCTCCCCATTGACATTATGTTGACGGTCTGTTCTCCTACCGACATTAGTATCAACGGACTCTCAGCCGACGCCGACTTTCTCCCTACACATTTTTTTTTCTTTTTCTAAACTATATTTTTACTGTATATAGGGTTACCATATGCGAAATTCTGTCAGGACATGTCCTGATTTGGAGACAAATGTCCTGGTTTGGTCCTGATTTGTCAATTTTTTTTTTATTTCCCAATTATTTTTTTTTCATAAGTAGCCTATTTTAATAATTAATTACCAAGTAATTAGTTACGAGAAATTTACGAAAAAATTGGTGCTGTGCACAAATTATTTCATTAATATACCTAAAAAATTTCAAGGCTCTATCCGCGTTTTTTATTTGTGCTGGTAATCCCTTAAGGGATATCCTCTGAAATTCACACTAAATAAATATGCTTTGAAATTATACGGAGGCTAGGAGCCGAAAGGCTCAGCCGTAGTATTGGATTCATCTGAAAAAAAAAAAATAACGTTCATAACTTACGAAATAATTGTCGTAAAGACTTCGGGTTTGGCTTAAAATAAGCGTATATAAAAACTCTATCGCCCCTGAGAGGAAAAAACATTATTCATCAAGTAATTTTTTTTAAAAAGCTATTTTTGTGTCAAAAAAATGAAAAAAAAAATTATTTTTTTCTGAAAAATACTGTTTTTATGAAAAAAAGTCGTTCAAAAAAGTTGTAGAATTTTGAAAAAAAATTTTTTTAAGCCTAATATGAAACCTCTGCGACTATTCCGTATTGAGTTATAGCTTGTACCGTTTTTATTTTTTATGCAAACAATAACGCATGATAAAATGGTAAAGTTGGCCCGCGAGTGTCCTACAAAAAGTTTTTGTAATACATTTTAGAAACGTTTTGAATTTCACTAATTTGTACGTCGAAGGTACATATAGGGTTAAATATGACTATTTATATGAACAACTTAAGAGAAAAAAATAATTTTTTTAATGAACAAACGGCTCGAGAGTAGAGAAGAATAAATGCAATATAAAAAAAAACAATCTACTGTTATAACTATACTGTTTAAGAAATTATTTAATCAATTGCGTTTGTTTTCCTAGTTATTCGTCGATTATAGATGTATTAAAAATTATCTAAATTAATTATTTAAATGAACGAACAGCTACGAAATAGGATGCAAAAATAAAAGACAATTAATTACGCAATTACTAAAATTTTTTAATCAATCTCAAATCTTTTCCTAAAAATTTGTTATGGATAAATGCATCTACAATTACAAGTAATTGAGTAATTGTACCAGTAACTTTTTTTTTTCAATGACCCCTTTTTCCGTAGCTATTTGATTATTTTAAAACTTAATTTATGTAATTTCAAATTCATTGATTAGGTACAAAAAGCTAGGAAAAAGATGCGATTGATTAAATAATTTGTTAAACAATAATTATACAAGTAATTGTCTCTTTAATCACATCATGTTTTGTAGCCATTTTTTCTTTAAAAAATTAATCTCTTAAATTTTCAATGCATTTATCAAGATCCAGATGTAATTGTGGCCAGAAAGACAAACGCAATTGCATAAATAATTTTCTAAACCATTATACTACAAGTATTTGTCCTTTTTTTTTTAAGGATCTTCTTCTTTAGGCAATTTTTCATTAGAAAATAACGAATTAATAATTTTAAACGCTTTTTTAAATGTCCAATGGCTTGGGAGAAAGATGTTATTGCATGTAAGTAATTATTAACACAATAATCCTATGAGTACTTTATTTCGAGCGTATTCTCCTCTATGTTATAAAGCCAAAAAAACATTTCAAAAAAGTTCATTATTAAAGATTCTACGCAATTGTTTATAACATTTTTTTTGTTGAAATAATTTTTTTTCGTTGTTATTTTTGAGGTTCAAATTCCAGACTTTGTGGTACAAATTAGTACAAATTATTTTGCATCTGTAGTAATTTTTTCTTTTCTCTTAAGTTGTTCATATAAAAAGGTTATATTTAACCCTATACATCTCTTTAACCTGCGAGGTACAAATTTAAACAGTAGCAGTACAAATTAGTTCAAATCAAAACGCTTCTAAAATATATTACAAAATCTTTTTCCAGGACACTCGCGGGTCAACTTCACATAGCTGTTGAAATTGAAATAAATGTTTTTTTCATTTATTATTTTTCTTATTTTATTGATTATTTAAATTTTCATATTATATATTTTTTTCAATGATTTTATTGTTAATGAACAATTGAAATTTATTTAGCAAATAAAATTCAACACGGCCCTACCCGTGTAGGAATCGCCAAGACTCACAACATAGCCATTCATTGGCCTATTAATGGCACCCGAGGATTGGCAGCCAGGTATCGGCCAGTCGTGGTATATTCTTGGTAAACGACTGGCCCTTTCTTGTACTGCCAATGTCTGGCTCTGATCCGTGGCCAAGCCTTGGCTACATCTTGGCTGCCCAATGCTTGGCGAAGCCTTGGCTGATTATTAAATGGCCAATGCTTGGTCACCAATTATTGGCTAAGCCTTGGCTGATTTTCAATTTATATTTTCTATTTAACATAGGTAAATACATATCTATATATATTTTAATGTATATTAATATAATTTTTTAATGATATATATATATTGTAACGAGAATTGGTATTTCTCGTGCTACCGGTAATTATTATTTATAATAATTACGATCCGTAGATGCTTATCGGCCGATTCACATGGGAAATAGTGTTGGCTTGAAGATAAGTAATACAGTTAGAGTGCGAACTGATCCAGTAGCTCCATCTGCAGACCATTGTGTCCGTGTGGACCGGTAATACCAACAAAAGAGTTGGATACTAGATGGAGCTACCCGGTCGTGTATAAACAACCCCTACTCCGACACATCCCCACTAGAGAGCCGCATCAGGTGTGCGTGCAGACAGTGTGGAGTGGGAGAAACAGAGAGTAGGGCGGGATCCGTATATCTAGCTCTAGCTAGAAGTCTGACAATATAGTCAGTCGTTGGCCGGCTCTCGAGCTGGCTCTCCTGCCTCCTGGCTTCGATGGAAGCTAGCTGCAGGGGTATAGCACTACATGTATTTTTTTAAGGCCTTATTTGTCACAAGATTCCCCAGATTAAGTCTAGTAACCTTAGTTATACAGTACCATTTTAAATTCGGATAATAAATCTGTTGACTTTCTACGTTATCGGTATAATATCTTCCTTACCAATTCAATTACAGCTTTCTTCAAATAAATGATAAATTTATAGAAAAAATATTATGTATCAATCATTTATTATTTATTCATTTAATGGAACAATGTATTACGAAATAATCGATAGATAAATTCCTTCACTTTATTAATTATTTATTTATTTATTATTACACTTAAATTTTTCGAGATGCATTTGCAAAAAAGACGAGTACTTGTAAAATAATTGTTTAAAAAATTATATAATCAATTACATCAGTCTCTCTAGCCAATAGACATTTAAAAATGCATTTAAAAATATAAATTAATAATTTTTAAGTGAACAAGTGGCTAAAGAAAGAGATGTAATTGCAAAAAAGAAAAATACTCGTAGAATAATTGTTTTAAAAGTTATTTAACCAAATGAATGTATTTTTTTTAAAAAAATGAGTTTTAAAAATGCATTTAAAAATATAAATTAATAATTTTTAAGGGAACAAGTGGCTAAAGAAAAGGATGCATTTGCAAAGAAGACGAGTACTTGTAAAATAATTG
Organism: Lysiphlebus fabarum; assembly: GCA_011426435.1. Lineage (NCBI taxonomy): Eukaryota > Metazoa > Arthropoda > Insecta > Hymenoptera > Braconidae > Lysiphlebus > Lysiphlebus fabarum. Next base: position 4,811 of record WSYQ01000954.1, read on the forward strand.
TTTAAAAAATTATATAATCAATTACATCAGTCTCTCTAGCCAATAGACATTTAAAAATGCATTTAAAAATATGAATTAATAATTTTTAAGTGAACAAGTGGCTAAAGAAAGAGATGTAATTGCAAAAAAAAAAAGTACTCGTAGAATAATTGTTTTAAAAGTTATATAATCAATTACATCAGTTTCTCTAGCCAATAGACATTTAAAAATGCATTCAAAAATATAAATTAATAATTTTTAAGTGAACAAGTGGCTAAAGAAAAGGATGCATTTGCAAAAAAGACGAGTACTTGTAAAATAATTGTTTAAAAAATTATATAATCAATTACATCAGTCTCTCTAGCCAATAGACATTTAAAAATGCATTTAAAAATATAAATTAATAATTTTTAAGTGAACAAGTGGCTAAAGAAAGAGATGTAATTGCAAAAAAGAAAAATACTCGTAGAATAATTGTTTTAAAAGTTATTTAACCAAATGAATGTATTTTTTTTAAAAAAATGAGTTTTAAAAATGCATTTAAAAATATAAATTAATAATTTTTAAGGGAACAAGTGGCTAAAGAAAAGGATGCATTTGCAAAGAAGACGAGTACTTGTAAAATAATTGTTTAAAAAATTATATAATCAATTACATCAGTCTCTCTAGCCAATAGACATTTAAAAATGCATTTAAAAATATGAATTAATAATTTTTAAGTGAACAAGTGGCTAAAGAAAGAGATGTAATTGCAAAAAAAAAAAGTACTCGTAGAATAATTGTTTTAAAAGTTATATAATCAATTACATCAGTTTCTCTAGCCAATAGACATTTAAAAATGCATTCAAAAATATAAATTAATAATTTTTAAGTGAACAAGTGGCTAAAGAAAGAGATGTAATTGCAAAAAAAAAAAGTACTCGTAGAATAATTGTTTTAAAAGTTATATAATCAATTACATCAGTTTCTCTAGCCAATAGACATTTAAAAATGCATTTAAAAATATGAATTAATAATTTTTAAGTGAACAAGTGGCTAAAGAAAGAGATGTAATTGCAAAAAAAAAAAGTACTCGTAGAATAATTGTTTTAAAAGTTATATAATCAATTACATCAGTTTCTCTAGCCAATAGACATTTAAAAATGCATTCAAAAATATAAATTAATAATTTTTAAGTGAACAAGTGGCTAAAGAAAGAGATGTAATTGCAAAAAAGACGAGTACTTGTAAAATAATTGTTTAAAAAATTATATAATCAATTACATCAGTCTCTCTAGCCAATAGACATTTAAAAATGCATTTAAAAATATAAATTAATAATTTTTAAGTGAACAAGTGGCTAAAGAAAGAGATGTAATTGCAAAAAAGAAAAATACTCGTAGAATAATTGTTTTAAAAGTTATATAATCAATTACATCAGTTTCTCTAGCCAATAGACATTTAAAAATGCATTCAAAAATATAAATTAATAATTTTTAAGTGAACAAGTGGCTAAAGAAAAGGATGCATTTGCAAAAAAGACGAGTACTTGTAAAATAATTGTTTAAAAAATTATATAATCAATTACATCAGTCTCTCTAGCCAATAGACATTTAAAAATGCATTTAAAAATATGAATTAATAATTTTTAAGTGAACAAGTGGCTAAAGAAAGAGATGTAATTGCAAAAAAAAAAAGTACTCGTAGAATAATTGTTTTAAAAGTTATATAATCAATTACATCAGTTTCTCTAGCCAATAGACATTTAAAAATGCATTCAAAAATATAAATTAATAATTTTTAAGTGAACAAGTGGCTAAAGAAAGAGATGTAATTGCAAAAAAAAAAAGTACTCGTAGAATAATTGTTTTAAAAGTTATATAATCAATTACATCAGTTTCTCTAGCCAATAGACATTTAAAAATGCATTTAAAAATATGAATTAATAATTTTTAAGTGAACAAGTGGCTAAAGAAAGAGATGTAATTGCAAAAAAAAAAAGTACTCGTAGAATAATTGTTTTAAAAGTTATATAATCAATTACATCAGTTTCTCTAGCCAATAGACATTTAAAAATGCATTCAAAAATATAAATTAATAATTTTTAAGTGAACAAGTGGCTAAAGAAAGAGATGTAATTGCAAAAAAGACGAGTACTTGTAAAATAATTGTTTAAAAAATTATATAATCAATTACATCAGTCTCTCTAGCCAATAGACATTTAAAAATGCATTTAAAAATATAAATTAATAATTTTTAAGTGAACAAGTGGCTAAAGAAAGAGATGTAATTGCAAAAAAGAAAAATACTCGTAGAATAATTGTTTTAAAAGTTATTTAACCAAATGAATGTATTTTTTTTAAAAAAATGAGTTTTAAAAATGCATTTAAAAATATAAATTAATAATTTTTAAGGGAACAAGTGGCTAAAGAAAAGGATGCATTTGCAAAGAAGACGAGTACTTGTAAAATAATTGTTTAAAAAATTATATAATCAATTACATCAGTCTCTCTAGCCAATAGACATTTAAAAATGCATTTAAAAATATGAATTAATAATTTTTAAGTGAACAAGTGGCTAAAGAAAGAGATGTAATTGCAAAAAAAAAAAGTACTCGTAGAATAATTGTTTTAAAAGTTATATAATCAATTACATCAGTTTCTCTAGCCAATAGACATTTAAAAATGCATTCAAAAATATAAATTAATAATTTTTAAGTGAACAAGTGGCTAAAGAAAGAGATGTAATTGCAAAAAAAAAAAGTACTCGTAGAATAATTGTTTTAAAAGTTATATAATCAATTACATCAGTTTCTCTAGCCAATAGACATTTAAAAATGCATTCAAAAATATAAATTAATAATTTTTAAGTGAACAAGTGGCTAAAGAAAAGGATGCATTTGCAAAAAAGACGAGTACTTGTAAAATAATTGTTTAAAAAATTATATAATCAATTACATCAGTCTCTCTAGCCAATAGACATTTAAAAATGCATTTAAAAATATAAATTAATAATTTTTAAGTGAACAAGTGGCTAAAGAAAGAGATGTAATTGCAAAAAAGAAAAATACTCGTAGAATAATTGTTTTAAAAGTTATTTAACCAAATGAATGTATTTTTTTTAAAAAAATGAGTTTTAAAAATGCATTTAAAAATATAAATTAATAATTTTTAAGGGAACAAGTGGCTAAAGAAAAGGATGCATTTGCAAAGAAGACGAGTACTTGTAAAATAATTGTTTAAAAAATTATATAATCAATTACATCAGTCTCTCTAGCCAATAGACATTTAAAAATGCATTTAAAAATATGAATTAATAATTTTTAAGTGAACAAGTGGCTAAAGAAAGAGATGTAATTGCAAAAAAAAAAAGTACTCGTAGAATAATTGTTTTAAAAGTTATATAATCAATTACATCAGTTTCTCTAGCCAATAGACATTTAAAAATGCATTCAAAAATATAAATTAATAATTTTTAAGTGAACAAGTGGCTAAAGAAAGAGATGTAATTGCAAAAAAGACGAGTACTTGTAAAATAATTGTTTAAAAAATTATATAATCAATTACATCAGTCTCTCTAGCCAATAGACATTTAAAAATGCATTTAAAAATATAAATTAATAATTTTTAAGTGAACAAGTGGCTAAAGAAAGAGATGTAATTGCAAAAAAGACGAGTACTTGTAAAATAATTGTTTAAAAAATTATATAATCAATTACATCAGTCTCTCTAGCCAATAGACATTTAAAAATGCATTTAAAAATATAAATTAATAATTTTTAAGGGAACGAGTGGCTAAAGAAAAGGATGCATTTGCAAAGAAGACGAGTACTTGTAAAATAATTGTTTAAAAAATTATATAATCAATTACATCAGTCTCTCTAGCCAATAGACATTTAAAAATGCATTTAAAAATATGAATTAATAATTTTTAAGTGAACAAGTGGCTAAAGAAAGAGATGTAATTGCAAAAAAAAAAAGTACTCGTAGAATAATTGTTTTAAAAGTTATATAATCAATTACATCAGTTTCTCTAGCCAATAGACATTTAAAAATGCATTCAAAAATATAAATTAATAATTTTTAAGTGAACAAGTGGCTAAAGAAAGAGATGTAATTGCAAAAAAAAAAAGTACTCGTAGAATAATTGTTTTAAAAGTTATATAATCAATTACATCAGTTTCTCTAGCCAATAGACATTTAAAAATGCATTTAAAAATATAAATTAATAATTTTTAAGTGAACAAGTGGCTAAAGAAAGAGATGTAATTGCAAAAAAAAAAAGTACTCGTAGAATAATTGTTTTAAAAGTTATATAATCAATTACATCAGTTTCTCTAGCCAATAGACATTTAAAAATGCATTCAAAAATATAAATTAATAATTTTTAAGTGAACAAGTGGCTAAAGAAAGAGATGTAATTGCAAAAAAGACGAGTACTTGTAAAATAATTGTTTAAAAAATTATATAATCAATTACATCAGTCTCTCTAGCCAATAGACATTTAAAAATGCATTTAAAAATATAAATTAATAATTTTTAAGTAAACAAGTGGCTAAAGAAAGAGATGTAATTGCAAAAAAGAAAAATACTCGTAGAATAATTGTTTTAAAAGTTATATAATCAATTACATCAGTTTCTCTAGCCAATAGACATTTAAAAATGCATTCAAAAATATAAATTAATAATTTTTAAGTGAACAAGTGGCTAAAGAAAAGGATGCATTTGCAAAAAAGACGAGTACTTGTAAAATAATTGTTTAAAAAATTATATAATCAATTACATCAGTCTCTCTAGCCAATAGACATTTAAAAATGCATTTAAAAATATGAATTAATAATTTTTAAGTGAACAAGTGGCTAAAGAAAGAGATGTAATTGCAAAAAAAAAAAGTACTCGTAGAATAATTGTTTTAAAAGTTATATAATCAATTACATCAGTTTCTCTAGCCAATAGACATTTAAAAATGCATTCAAAAATATAAATTAATAATTTTTAAGTGAACAAGTGGCTAAAGAAAGAGATGTAATTGCAAAAAAAAAAAGTACTCGTAGAATAATTGTTTTAAAAGTTATATAATCAATTACATCAGTTTCTCTAGCCAATAGACATTTAAAAATGCATTTAAAAATATGAATTAATAATTTTTAAGTGAACAAGTGGCTAAAGAAAGAGATGTAATTGCAAAAAAAAAAAGTACTCGTAGAATAATTGTTTTAAAAGTTATATAATCAATTACATCAGTTTCTCTAGCCAATAGACATTTAAAAATGCATTCAAAAATATAAATTAATAATTTTTAAGTGAACAAGTGGCTAAAGAAAGAGATGTAATTGCAAAAAAGACGAGTACTTGTAAAATAATTGTTTAAAAAATTATATAATCAATTACATCAGTCTCTCTAGCCAATAGACATTTAAAAATGCATTTAAAAATATAAATTAATAATTTTTAAGTGAACAAGTGGCTAAAGAAAGAGATGTAATTGCAAAAAAGAAAAATACTCGTAGAATAATTGTTTTAAAAGTTATTTAACCAAATGAATGTATTTTTTTTAAAAAAATGAGTTTTAAAAATGCATTTAAAAATATAAATTAATAATTTTTAAGGGAACAAGTGGCTAAAGAAAAGGATGCATTTGCAAAGAAGACGAGTACTTGTAAAATAATTGTTTAAAAAATTATATAATCAATTACATCAGTCTCTCTAGCCAATAGACATTTAAAAATGCATTTAAAAATATGAATTAATAATTTTTAAGTGAACAAGTGGCTAAAGAAAGAGATGTAATTGCAAAAAAAAAAAGTACTCGTAGAATAATTGTTTTAAAAGTTATATAATCAATTACATCAGTTTCTCTAGCCAATAGACATTTAAAAATGCATTCAAAAATATAAATTAATAATTTTTAAGTGAACAAGTGGCTAAAGAAAGAGATGTAATTGCAAAAAAAAAAAGTACTCGTAGAATAATTGTTTTAAAAGTTATATAATCAATTACATCAGTTTCTCTAGCCAATAGACATTTAAAAATGCATTCAAAAATATAAATTAATAATTTTTAAGTGAACAAGTGGCTAAAGAAAAGGATGCATTTGCAAAAAAGACGAGTACTTGTAAAATAATTGTTTAAAAAATTATATAATCAATTACATCAGTCTCTCTAGCCAATAGACATTTAAAAATGCATTTAAAAATATGAATTAATAATTTTTAAGTGAACAAGTGGCTAAAGAAAGAGATGTAATTGCAAAAAAAAAAAGTACTCGTAGAATAATTGTTTTAAAAGTTATATAATCAATTACATCAGTTTCTCTAGCCAATAGACATTTAAAAATGCATTCAAAAATATAAATTAATAATTTTTAAGTGAACAAGTGGCTAAAGAAAGAGATGTAATTGCAAAAAAAAAAAGTACTCGTAGAATAATTGTTTTAAAAGTTATATAATCAATTACATCAGTTTCTCTAGCCAATAGACATTTAAAAATGCATTTAAAAATATGAATTAATAATTTTTAAGTGAACAAGTGGCTAAAGAAAGAGATGTAATTGCAAAAAAAAAAAGTACTCGTAGAATAATTGTTTTAAAAGTTATATAATCAATTACATCAGTTTCTCTAGCCAATAGACATTTAAAAATGCATTCAAAAATATAAATTAATAATTTTTAAGTGAACAAGTGGCTAAAGAAAGAGATGTAATTGCAAAAAAGACGAGTACTTGTAAAATAATTGTTTAAAAAATTATATAATCAATTACATCAGTCTCTCTAGCCAATAGACATTTAAAAATGCATTTAAAAATATAAATTAATAATTTTTAAGTGAACAAGTGGCTAAAGAAAGAGATGTAATTGCAAAAAAGAAAAATACTCGTAGAATAATTGTTTTAAAAGTTATTTAACCAAATGAATGTATTTTTTTTAAAAAAATGAGTTTTAAAAATGCATTTAAAAATATAAATTAATAATTTTTAAGGGAACAAGTGGCTAAAGAAAAGGATGCATTTGCAAAGAAGACGAGTACTTGTAAAATAATTGTTTAAAAAATTATATAATCAATTACATCAGTCTCTCTAGCCAATAGACATTTAAAAATGCATTTAAAAATATGAATTAATAATTTTTAAGTGAACAAGTGGCTAAAGAAAGAGATGTAATTGCAAAAAAAAAAAGTACTCGTAGAATAATTGTTTTAAAAGTTATATAATCAATTACATCAGTTTCTCTAGCCAATAGACATTTAAAAATGCATTCAAAAATATAAATTAATAATTTTTAAGTGAACAAGTGGCTAAAGAAAGAGATGTAATTGCAAAAAAAAAAAGTACTCGTAGAATAATTGTTTTAAAAGTTATATAATCAATTACATCAGTTTCTCTAGCCAATAGACATTTAAAAATGCATTCAAAAATATAAATTAATAATTTTTAAGTGAACAAGTGGCTAAAGAAAAGGATGCATTTGCAAAAAAGACGAGTACTTGTAAAATAATTGTTTAAAAAATTATATAATCAATTACATCAGTCTCTCTAGCCAATAGACATTTAAAAATGCATTTAAAAATATAAATTAATAATTTTTAAGTGAACAAGTGGCTAAAGAAAGAGATGTAATTGCAAAAAAGAAAAATACTCGTAGAATAATTGTTTTAAAAGTTATTTAACCAAATGAATGTATTTTTTTTAAAAAAATGAGTTTTAAAAATGCATTTAAAAATATAAATTAATAATTTTTAAGGGAACAAGTGGCTAAAGAAAAGGATGCATTTGCAAAGAAGACGAGTACTTGTAAAATAATTGTTTAAAAAATTATATAATCAATTACATCAGTCTCTCTAGCCAATAGACATTTAAAAATGCATTTAAAAATATGAATTAATAATTTTTAAGTGAACAAGTGGCTAAAGAAAGAGATGTAATTGCAAAAAAAAAAAGTACTCGTAGAATAATTGTTTTAAAAGTTATATAATCAATTACATCAGTTTCTCTAGCCAATAGACATTTAAAAATGCATTCAAAAATATAAATTAATAATTTTTAAGTGAACAAGTGGCTAAAGAAAGAGATGTAATTGCAAAAAAAAAAAGTACTCGTAGAATAATTGTTTTAAAAGTTATATAATCAATTACATCAGTTTCTCTAGCCAATAGACATTTAAAAATGCATTTAAAAATATGAATTAATAATTTTTAAGTGAACAAGTGGCTAAAGAAAGAGATGTAATTGCAAAAAAAAAAAGTACTCGTAGAATAATTGTTTTAAAAGTTATATAATCAATTACATCAGTTTCTCTAGCCAATAGACATTTAAAAATGCATTTAAAAATATAAATTAATAATTTTTAAGTGAACAAGTGGCTAAAGAAAGAGATGTAATTGCAAAAAAAAAAAGTACTCGTAGAATAATTGTTTTAAAAGTTATATAATCAATTACATCAGTTTCTCTAGCCAATAGACATTTAAAAATGCATTCAAAAATATAAATTAATAATTTTTAAGTGAACAAGTGGCTAAAGAAAGAGATGTAATTGCAAAAAAGACGAGTACTTGTAAAATAATTGTTTAAAAAATTATATAATCAATTACATCAGTCTCTCTAGCCAATAGACATTTAAAAATGCATTTAAAAATATAAATTAATAATTTTTAAGTGAACAAGTGGCTAAAGAAAGAGATGTAATTGCAAAAAAGAAAAATACTCGTAGAATAATTGTTTTAAAAGTTATTTAACCAAATGAATGTATTTTTTTTAAAAAAATGAGTTTTAAAAATGCATTTAAAAATATAAATTAATAATTTTTAAGGGAACAAGTGGCTAAAGAAAAGGATGCATTTGCAAAGAAGACGAGTACTTGTAAAATAATTGTTTAAAAAATTATATAATCAATTACATCAGTCTCTCTAGCCAATAGACATTTAAAAATGCATTTAAAAATATGAATTAATAATTTTTAAGTGAACAAGTGGCTAAAGAAAGAGATGTAATTGCAAAAAAAAAAAGTACTCGTAGAATAATTGTTTTAAAAGTTATATAATCAATTACATCAGTTTCTCTAGCCAATAGACATTTAAAAATGCATTCAAAAATATAAATTAATAATTTTTAAGTGAACAAGTGGCTAAAGAAAGAGATGTAATTGCAAAAAAAAAAAGTACTCGTAGAATAATTGTTTTAAAAGTTATATAATCAATTACATCAGTTTCTCTAGCCAATAGACATTTAAAAATGCATTCAAAAATATAAATTAATAATTTTTAAGTGAACAAGTGGCTAAAGAAAAGGATGCATTTGCAAAAAAGACGAGTACTTGTAAAATAATTGTTTAAAAAATTATATAATCAATTACATCAGTCTCTCTAGCCAATAGACATTTAAAAATGCATTTAAAAATATAAATTAATAATTTTTAAGTGAACAAGTGGCTAAAGAAAGAGATGTAATTGCAAAAAAGAAAAATACTCGTAGAATAATTGTTTTAAAAGTTATTTAACCAAATGAATGTATTTTTTTTAAAAAAATGAGTTTTAAAAATGCATTTAAAAATATAAATTAATAATTTTTAAGGGAACAAGTGGCTAAAGAAAAGGATGCATTTGCAAAGAAGACGAGTACTTGTAAAATAATTGTTTAAAAAATTATATAATCAATTACATCAGTCTCTCTAGCCAATAGACATTTAAAAATGCATTTAAAAATATGAATTAATAATTTTTAAGTGAACAAGTGGCTAAAGAAAGAGATGTAATTGCAAAAAAAAAAAGTACTCGTAGAATAATTGTTTTAAAAGTTATATAATCAATTACATCAGTTTCTCTAGCCAATAGACATTTAAAAATGCATTCAAAAATATAAATTAATAATTTTTAAGTGAACAAGTGGCTAAAGAAAGAGATGTAATTGCAAAAAAAAAAAGTACTCGTAGAATAATTGTTTTAAAAGTTATATAATCAATTACATCAGTTTCTCTAGCCAATAGACATTTAAAAATGCATTCAAAAATATAAATTAATAATTTTTAAGTGAACAAGTGGCTAAAGAAAAGGATGCATTTGCAAAAAAGACGAGTACTTGTAAAATAATTGTTTAAAAAATTATATAATCAATTACATCAGTCTCTCTAGCCAATAGACATTTAAAAATGCATTTAAAAATATAAATTAATAATTTTTAAGTGAACAAGTGGCTAAAGAAAAGGATGCATTTGCAAAGAAGACGAGTACTTGTAAAATAATTGTTTAAAAAATTATATAATCAATTACATCAGTCTCTCTAGCCAATAGACATTTAAAAATGCATTTAAAAATATGAATTAATAATTTTTAAGTGAACAAGTGGCTAAAGAAAGAGATGTAATTGCAAAAAAAAAAAGTACTCGTAGAATAATTGTTTTAAAAGTTATATAATCAATTACATCAGTTTCTCTAGCCAATAGACATTTAAAAATGCATTCAAAAATATAAATTAATAATTTTTAAGTGAACAAGTGGCTAAAGAAAGAGATGTAATTGCAAAAAAAAAGTACTCGTAGAATAATTGTTTTAAAAGTTATATAATCAATTACATCAGTTTCTCTAGCCAATAGACATTTAAAAATGCATTTAAAAATATAAATTAATAATTTTTAAGTGAACAAGTGGCTAAAGAAAGAGATGTAATTGCAAAAAAAAAAAGTACTCGTAGAATAATTGTTTTAAAAGTTATATAATCAATTACATCAGTTTCTCTAGCCAATAGACATTTAAAAATGCATTCAAAAATATAAATTAATAATTTTTAAGTGAACAAGTGGCTAAAGAAAGAGATGTAATTGCAAAAAAGACGAGTACTTGTAAAATAATTGTTTAAAAAATTATATAATCAATTACATCAGTCTCTCTAGCCAATAGACATTTAAAAATGCATTTAAAAATATAAATTAATAATTTTTAAGTAAACAAGTGGCTAAAGAAAGAGATGTAATTGCAAAAAAGAAAAATACTCGTAGAATAATTGTTTTAAAAGTTATATAATCAATTACATCAGTTTCTCTAGCCAATAGACATTTAAAAATGCATTCAAAAATATAAATTAATAATTTTTAAGTGAACAAGTGGCTAAAGAAAAGGATGCATTTGCAAAAAAGACGAGTACTTGTAAAATAATTGTTTAAAAAATTATATAATCAATTACATCAGTCTCTCTAGCCAATAGACATTTAAAAATGCATTTAAAAATATGAATTAATAATTTTTAAGTGAACAAGTGGCTAAAGAAAGAGATGTAATTGCAAAAAAAAAAAGTACTCGTAGAATAATTGTTTTAAAAGTTATATAATCAATTACATCAGTTTCTCTAGCCAATAGACATTTAAAAATGCATTCAAAAATATAAATTAATAATTTTTAAGTGAACAAGTGGCTAAAGAAAGAGATGTAATTGCAAAAAAAAAAAGTACTCGTAGAATAATTGTTTTAAAAGTTATATAATCAATTACATCAGTTTCTCTAGCCAATAGACATTTAAAAATGCATTTAAAAATATAAATTAATAATTTTTAAGTGAACAAGTGGCTAAAGAAAGAGATGTAATTGCAAAAAAAAAAAGTACTCGTAGAATAATTGTTTTAAAAGTTATATAATCAATTACATCAGTTTCTCTAGCCAATAGACATTTAAAAATGCATTCAAAAATATAAATTAATAATTTTTAAGTGAACAAGTGGCTAAAGAAAGAGATGTAATTGCAAAAAAGACGAGTACTTGTAAAATAATTGTTTAAAAAATTATATAATCAATTACATCAGTCTCTCTAGCCAATAGACATTTAAAAATGCATTTAAAAATATAAATTAATAATTTTTAAGTGAACAAGTGGCTAAAGAAAGAGATGTAATTGCAAAAAAGAAAAATACTCGTAGAATAATTGTTTTAAAAGTTATTTAACCAAATGAATGTATTTTTTTTAAAAAAATGAGTTTTAAAAATGCATTTAAAAATATAAATTAATAATTTTTAAGGGAACAAGTGGCTAAAGAAAAGGATGCATTTGCAAAGAAGACGAGTACTTGTAAAATAATTGTTTAAAAAATTATATAATCAATTACATCAGTCTCTCTAGCCAATAGACATTTAAAAATGCATTTAAAAATATGAATTAATAATTTTTAAGTGAACAAGTGGCTAAAGAAAGAGATGTAATTGCAAAAAAAAAAAGTACTCGTAGAATAATTGTTTTAAAAGTTATATAATCAATTACATCAGTTTCTCTAGCCAATAGACATTTAAAAATGCATTCAAAAATATAAATTAATAATTTTTAAGTGAACAAGTGGCTAAAGAAAGAGATGTAATTGCAAAAAAAAAAAGTACTCGTAGAATAATTGTTTTAAAAGTTATATAATCAATTACATCAGTTTCTCTAGCCAATAGACATTTAAAAATGCATTCAAAAATATAAATTAATAATTTTTAAGTGAACAAGTGGCTAAAGAAAAGGATGCATTTGCAAAGAAGACGAGTACTTGTAAAATAATTGTTTAAAAAATTATATAATCAATTACATCAGTCTCTCTAGCCAATAGACATTTAAAAATGCATTTAAAAATATGAATTAATAATTTTTAAGTGAACAAGTGGCTAAAGAAAGAGATGTAATTGCAAAAAAAAAAAGTACTCGTAGAATAATTGTTTTAAAAGTTATATAATCAATTACATCAGTTTCTCTAGCCAATAGACATTTAAAAATGCATTCAAAAATATAAATTAATAATTTTTAAGTGAACAAGTGGCTAAAGAAAGAGATGTAATTGCAAAAAAAAAAAGTACTCGTAGAATAATTGTTTTAAAAGTTATATAATCAATTACATCAGTTTCTCTAGCCAATAGACATTTAAAAATGCATTTAAAAATATGAATTAATAATTTTTAAGTGAACAAGTGGCTAAAGAAAGAGATGTAATTGCAAAAAAAAAAAGTACTCGTAGAATAATTGTTTTAAAAGTTATATAATCAATTACATCAGTTTCTCTAGCCAATAGACATTTAAAAATGCATTCAAAAATATAAATTAATAATTTTTAAGTGAACAAGTGGCTAAAGAAAGAGATGTAATTGCAAAAAAGACGAGTACTTGTAAAATAATTGTTTAAAAAATTATATAATCAATTACATCAGTCTCTCTAGCCAATAGACATTTAAAAATGCATTTAAAAATATAAATTAATAATTTTTAAGTGAACAAGTGGCTAAAGAAAGAGATGTAATTGCAAAAAAGAAAAATACTCGTAGAATAATTGTTTTAAAAGTTATTTAACCAAATGAATGTATTTTTTTTAAAAAAATGAGTTTTAAAAATGCATTTAAAAATATAAATTAATAATTTTTAAGGGAACAAGTGGCTAAAGAAAAGGATGCATTTGCAAAGAAGACGAGTACTTGTAAAATAATTGTTTAAAAAATTATATAATCAATTACATCAGTCTCTCTAGCCAATAGACATTTAAAAATGCATTTAAAAATATGAATTAATAATTTTTAAGTGAACAAGTGGCTAAAGAAAGAGATGTAATTGCAAAAAAAAAAAGTACTCGTAGAATAATTGTTTTAAAAGTTATATAATCAATTACATCAGTTTCTCTAGCCAATAGACATTTAAAAATGCATTCAAAAATATAAATTAATAATTTTTAAGTGAACAAGTGGCTAAAGAAAGAGATGTAATTGCAAAAAAAAAAAGTACTCGTAGAATAATTGTTTTAAAAGTTATATAATCAATTACATCAGTTTCTCTAGCCAATAGACATTTAAAAATGCATTCAAAAATATAAATTAATAATTTTTAAGTGAACAAGTGGCTAAAGAAAAGGATGCATTTGCAAAAAAGACGAGTACTTGTAAAATAATTGTTTAAAAAATTATATAATCAATTACATCAGTCTCTCTAGCCAATAGACATTTAAAAATGCATTTAAAAATATAAATTAATAATTTTTAAGTGAACAAGTGGCTAAAGAAAGAGATGTAATTGCAAAAAAGAAAAATACTCGTAGAATAATTGTTTTAAAAGTTATTTAACCAAATGAATGTATTTTTTTTAAAAAAATGAGTTTTAAAAATGCATTTAAAAATATAAATTAATAATTTTTAAGGGAACAAGTGGCTAAAGAAAAGGATGCATTTGCAAAGAAGACGAGTACTTGTAAAATAATTGTTTAAAAAATTATATAATCAATTACATCAGTCTCTCTAGCCAATAGACATTTAAAAATGCATTTAAAAATATGAATTAATAATTTTTAAGTGAACAAGTGGCTAAAGAAAGAGATGTAATTGCAAAAAAAAAAAGTACTCGTAGAATAATTGTTTTAAAAGTTATATAATCAATTACATCAGTTTCTCTAGCCAATAGACATTTAAAAATGCATTCAAAAATATAAATTAATAATTTTTAAGTGAACAAGTGGCTAAAGAAAGAGATGTAATTGCAAAAAAAAAAAGTACTCGTAGAATAATTGTTTTAAAAGTTATATAATCAATTACATCAGTTTCTCTAGCCAATAGACATTTAAAAATGCATTCAAAAATATAAATTAATAATTTTTAAGTGAACAAGTGGCTAAAGAAAAGGATGCATTTGCAAAAAAGACGAGTACTTGTAAAATAATTGTTTAAAAAATTATATAATCAATTACATCAGTCTCTCTAGCCAATAGACATTTAAAAATGCATTTAAAAATATAAATTAATAATTTTTAAGTGAACAAGTGGCTAAAGAAAGAGATGTAATTGCAAAAAAGAAAAATACTCGTAGAATAATTGTTTTAAAAGTTATTTAACCAAATGAATGTATTTTTTTTAAAAAAATGAGTTTTAAAAATGCATTTAAAAATATAAATTAATAATTTTTAAGGGAACAAGTGGCTAAAGAAAAGGATGCATTTGCAAAGAAGACGAGTACTTGTAAAATAATTGTTTAAAAAAGTACTTTTTTTTTTTGCAATTACATCTCTTTCTTTAGCCACTTGTTCACTTAAAAATTATTAATTTATATTTTTGAATGCATTTTTAAATGTCTATTGGCTAGAGAAACTGATGTAATTGATTATATAACTTTTAAAACAATTATTCTACGAGTACTTTTTTTTTTTGCAATTACATCTCTTTCTTTAGCCACTTGTTCACTTAAAAATTATTAATTTATATTTTTAAATGCATTTTTAAATGTCTATTGGCTAGAGAGACTGATGTAATTGATTATATAATTTTTTAAACAATTATTTTACAAGTACTCGTCTTTTTTGCAAATGCATCCTTTTCTTTAGCCACTTGTTCACTTAAAAATTATTAATTTATATTTTTGAATGCATTTTTAAATGTCTATTGGCTAGAGAAACTGATGTAATTGATTATATAACTTTTAAAACAATTATTCTACGAGTACTTTTTTTTTTTGCAATTACATCTCTTTCTTTAGCCACTTGTTCACTTAAAAATTATTAATTTATATTTTTAAATGCATTTTTAAAACTCATTTTTTTAAAAAAAATACATTCATTTGGTTAAATAACTTTTAAAACAATTATTCTACGAGTATTTTTCTTTTTTGCAATTACATCTCTTTCTTTAGCCACTTGTTCACTTAAAAATTATTAATTTATATTTTTAAATGCATTTTTAAATGTCTATTGGCTAGAGAGACTGATGTAATTGATTATATAATTTTTTAAACAATTATTTTACAAGTACTCGTCTTTTTTGCAAATGCATCCTTTTCTTTAGCCACTTGTTCACTTAAAAATTATTAATTTATATTTTTGAATGCATTTTTAAATGTCTATTGGCTAGAGAAACTGATGTAATTGATTATATAACTTTTAAAACAATTATTCTACGAGTACGTAAATACGTAAAAATACGTAAATATCGATAATACCATCATGTTCGCAGTAGTCGATAGCGTAGATCAGGTCGGTAGTGAAGATATTATTGGCTTCTCCTCCCTACTCCTATTAAATACGAAAATCGGTCTCTGCGCATGAAAAAAAATCTTTGCTAGTTAGAAATTGTAGCTCTCAAAAAAATACATGTAGTGCTATACCCCTGGCTAGCTGGCGGACCTGGTGCTGGTGCACGCTCTTGTAAGCGATCACCATGTCGTTGCCTTGTTGCACAGGCAAAATGTGGTGAAAGCTATCTCTCGCACTAAGTGAGGATACCCTATGCCAGGGTAACCTATACACTAGGTGCTGGTTGAGTAGTGGCTTTTTTGGCTAAGTCCTTGCGAGGCAATTTTATGGTGGCCACTACCTCCAGTTACCTGGTGCACTAGGTGTGTAGGAGACCTGGAGATGATTCAGTAAGGCCTTGCGGGGCATGAATCTCTCGATCTCGTCTAACTATTGGTTAAGCGAGTGAGTTGACCTAAAGTTAAGGATGTTCTCGGTGATGATGTCTAGCCCGTGAAGGACATCATCACGTTCCCGTGTCTTATACAAAATACGGAAGTATGACGTAAGACAAGCTCCCGTTGATACTGACAATTACTTGGTGGACCGCGCCCCTCTACCATTTCTTACTGAGTAGGCCGCTACCGAATGATCGTATGTCGATCGTTGTTCCCGTTTTATTTCCCCGGTTGTTGGTTGCCGATAGAACCAGCTGGCTCCCACCTGGCGGTAAGAGAGGAGGTTGGTGAGAAATCCTCGTTGTTACCATTGGCCAGTTTTCTCGCCGGTAACGGTCAGAAAATTGGTTACAATATATTATATTATTTTTTATTATTTTATGTATATATTTTATTATTCGTATTTAATATAATCGAATATTATAAAATTCAAATATATCAATAACGTTATTGATGTATTAAATAATATTTGAAAGAAAAAATTTTGATTGTCATATTTTATTCAATTACGGCATGTATTTATATACATGCACATAGCATTGACCTTCCGTGATTCTTTGGCGCCCCGTCAGCAGATCATATTTCGTTGCACATGTAAATACTGTTTTCATTTAAAGATAATAGTTTTATCATATGAGAGATTTAATTAAGAAATAAATTTATATTTATTTTTCTTCTTCATTATTTATAACATATGTTTTTGAAAAAGTTATATATATATATATATATATATATATATAGAACACTGGTTCGAGCCCAGCTCGGAAATATTTTTTTATTATATATATCTATATATTCTTCTATACCGACTGATGAAAAAAAAGGAAATCATTTCTGTTTTACCTACCCAGCCGTACCCCTCTGATGTCCCCGATCTACCTTTCCCCTGACCGCCGACTGATCTGGTTCTCTTATAGATACACTACTAATTGCATATGTTTATATACACAAATAAATAAATAATTTTTTTATTTATAATAATTCAATACTACATTTAAATCAAGTAAATAATTAAATGGGTCATTTAATAACTATGTTTGGGTATGCTTATCGTCAAAAAAAATATCGTACTTAAGGTTGTTTTCGGAGATCTGAAATCGCAACAGATTTTTTTTTGTTTTGGTATTATTTTTTTAATGAAATAATTATCTACATTGTCAATTTTTTTAAATTTTTTCTTGTGTGTTTTTTTTGTTGTGTGTTGATTGTTGGGTGACAAACGGGTTTTCCTTAAAATTTTAACGGGCCGTTATAGGGAAAATCATTGGCCCAATCTTGGGAAACATGATTCATTGCAGCCGATATTAAATTGACATAACGCTCCAGGCCTGGCTCATTAACGGCCAATTAAAGTTTGCCAATGATTGGCGAACGTTTTACAAGCATCAGCCAAGGCTTGGCCATTTTTCAAAAGTAACGTGGATCAACACGTTCTAACAAACGTTACCAGATCATATTTTTGAAGTAGATTCTTCAAATACTGACACATTTCATGTTATTTTTTGGTAATTATTTGAAAGCTCGTTAACTTTATATTAATTTTCAAAGTTAGTAACTTTTAATATAGGCTTCTATAGAGAATACGACTTTCGTGTAGAAACTGACTATTAAAATTATAATATCAGAAAAAACAAAATGACATCACGATGAAAAAACTTAAATAAGAATAAAATAAATCAAAATAAAGCACATAAAAAAGAATTCTAGAGATTTAGAGATCTTTTTTTTAAATATTATTTTCTTGCTCCCTGGCTCTGAAATATTTATTGATACACTGCGGTACACAGTCCACTGTACTACCCACCAACACAACCATGAAATCAACAGTATTTTTTTCTTGCGGTGTTTTACGATTTACACAATATATTTAATTTTAGAATAAGTGTTTAAAAAAATTAAAAAAATAATAAAATATATATCAGAAATCAATAATATCCGATTATAATATCAAAAAAGTTCAGTAGAACTATTGTTTTATACAAAAATATTGAAGTTTTTTTTTTATTGGCAAGGACTCTCTGACCAATGTATTAAAAATAAGCTTTATCCCCTCCCCCGAAAAATTGCTGATGACATCCTCCAGAAAACTAGTTATACTTTAGTATATTTTATAAGACACAGGAGCGTGATGATGTCCTCACGAGCATCATTACCGGGAATATCCTTAACTTTAGGATAACTCACTCGCTTAAACAGCAGTCAAACAAGATCAAGAGATTCATGCCTCGCAAGGCCTTACAAAACCATCTCCAGGTGTCCTACACACCTAGTGCACCAAATAGTTAATGGTAGAGGCCACTAATTGCCTCGCAAGAACTTACCCAAAAAACCACTACTCATCCAGCACCTAGTGTATAGGGATCCGACCTATTCACTATGGCATCTGGTGGCGTATAGTGAACTATTTCCGGCCAATATGAATAACATTACAAAATTGATACAGTAAACTATGTTGATGATATCATACCATAGTAAAACTGTCCGAACTTCGCCATACTGTCTCACTGATGAGACTTCACACAATAAGTGTGTGCGTGAATGACTGAGCCCCGCCCATAGGTCAGATCTCTATAGATTACCCTGCCATAGGTTATCCTTACCAGAGCGAGAGAAATAGCGTTCAGCACGTCTTGCCTATGCAGCAAGGCAACGATATGGTAATCACTTACGGAAGCGTGCACCGTAACCAGGTCCGCCGGCTAGCTTTAATAGAAGCTAGCAGGTAGGAGCCCTGACCAACTTGAGAGCCAGCCAACGACTGACTATATTGCCAAACTTCAGGTAAATATACGGTTCCCGTCCTGATACAGTTCTTTAGTGGAGACGTGTCGGAGTGGGGTTATTTCACTATCGCAATGAAGGGCGACCATCTGATGTAAACTATATTAGTTATTACCCTAGTCACTCAACATTTTGTATCGAAGGTAGAAAAGGAGTGGAGAATAGACGGACCCATAGCAGACGTTTTTTTGGGTATATAAGTAGTTTCAATTTAATCAGTAGCTCATTCGTTTCTGAGCACTCATACGAGGCTGTTCAGAAAAGATTTTTGGATCAGAAATGCCAGACCAAATAAGGCAGTCAGCTCTATCTTAGAAAGTGATTCGGAGCAATTCGAATCGTTCCCATGTGGTGAGACAAGACCAACAATGGATTGGTTTCCGGATAGTGAACCAAGAGTTGAGGATCTCCTGATGAATGTAATGGGGGAAATCCAGTGTTAATCCGGAGAAACCTGCGGAGGAGACGTTTGAGACCGTGATACAAAATATTCAGGCTTGGTCAAAAATGAAATTGGTTTCACCATTCTTCGCATCACCAATCAAGCTGACCCAGCAGCCCGGATCGAGAAGTCAAAATATCGAATGATATGGTCAAGCTGTCGAGAACTTTATATGCATTTTCTACGAGAGTGACTCCAGATCTTTATTTCTTAACTTAGATCCGTTGTCCGTGAACAGTTTCAGTAGAACACCAGCTGGCTCTCACCTGGCGGTGAGAGGAAGTTGTCGAGAAATCTTGTGGCCATAAGCCAGTTTTCTTGACACACATACATTGACTTTGTTTTTAACAGTCAGTATTTTTTTGAATTACATTTACTCGGTTGCTTACTGAATTATTATTTATATCTGTTTTTTATTGACTTTAGTTAATGAAGGAATTATTTGTCAAGCACTAACGATTTAATTTTATCATCAATAACGTTATCAGTATGTTTTTCATAATGAACACTCATTTTCTACTGATTGGATATTTAATTTAAATTCAATATTTATATAAATTTTGCATGTGGATTCTACATTTTTTTTTATTTTTGTCATCAAATTTGATATGAAAACAGCGATGTTAGTGGCAGTGATAA
Organism: Lysiphlebus fabarum; assembly: GCA_011426435.1. NCBI lineage: Eukaryota > Metazoa > Arthropoda > Insecta > Hymenoptera > Braconidae > Lysiphlebus > Lysiphlebus fabarum. The sequence goes on from WSYQ01000954.1 coordinate 25,011, forward strand.
TAAATAAAATATGCGTTATAACAATAGCATTGCTTATGTAAATAATATTGATACCCTACTAAAACTGAATAAAAACATTAGTAAGATGTTATTATTATTACTAAATTTGAATCGCAAAAAAAGTTCTAATTTTAGGATATTTAATTATTTTAATCGTGATTTTTTTCCATACGATATTTTCAGTTTTATCATAACTGACTAAAGTTTTTATTTTTATCGATTAAATTTATAATAATTTATAATAAGACGGAAACATCAATATTATTATCTCAACGATAAATTATCAACAAAAAATAGTAATTTATTCAGGATTACAACGCATATTTTTCCTTTTTTCTGACTGTGATTGTGTGAGTGCATAGCTGGAAATACAACCAAAGCGCTGGTATGTAACAAGCTATTATTTATAATAGATGATAACTCGATTGTTAATTAATTTGGAAGAACGAAAAAATGCCAATAATCACTTCTGCTATGTACCATTCTATTGTAAAAAAATTATTATTATAATTTTAAAATAACAATAAAATATAATAATAAATAAATAATAAATAAATAAAATAATAAATATAATTTTAAAAAAATAATAAATTATAATTATTATTATTAATACCACCTGGGATAAAATTTTTATAATAAATAACAATACCCATCATTATTTTTATTTTTGAGTTTTCCATTATCCGATCATTTTTTCACAAAACAAATAAACGAGAGGAAATTATGTTTCTCAACTCTTACGTAGCAGATAAATTTCGAAAAAACTGAGATAGATTAATGAAGAAACTCACCGTGCTGATTGGAAAACTAGGCAAGCTTGTAATTGATGGTGAATTAAATTGTGGTACACGTAATTCACTAGCAGCAATAGCTTGTTGTAATTGTTCGTATTTCGGTCCACGTAAATATCTTTCTAAACAAAGTAGAACAATTTGTCCTGTACTCCTCAGTACTTCAACTGCTTCATGATTTGAGTATCCTTGTAACGAGTGCCCATCAACTTCAACGATTCTGTCATTTATTTGTATTTTATCACTAACATCAGCAGCACTTCCTTTGCTAATACTTTTAACAAATATTCCAGACAATTCCTCTTCAATAAAATAACAAAATTAATTAGTAGGTTATATTAATATGATCGTTTTATATTGTTTTTTTTTCTTTTTTTTTTTTCATTTTGTTTGACAGAAAAATATTTTTATAATCTTTAATCTTTTCTAATATTATAAAAAAAATTTAAGAATCAACTTAATCATGGCGAAACTATGCACAGTGTACACTGAGAAAATTTTTTGATGAAAAAAAGAAGAAATATTCTTGATAATAGGAATAATTTTTTTTAAAAACAATAATAGTTTTGTTAAAAAAAAAAAAAAATTTGTATCGAACGATATATCTGTTTGTTTTGTTCAAGTATCGTTTTGTGTCAAACGATAGATAATTCGCAAGAACAAAAAAAAAATTCTTAAGAGTATCCCCACTACGCCTTGACACTAATACTAATTCGTTTCTTATAATAGGGATCTGACCTATTCACGATAGCATCTGAAAAAAACGGTCATTTTACGTCGTTTGGTGTGAGTGCGTCTTAATAACGAACAATAAATTTTTTTTATGACTTTGTTGATATAAAACTCGTCGAATATAATGAAAAAGTTTGGTATAACATTTCTCCATCTCTAATATTTTTCAAGATATCATAACTCCAAAAAATTGAAAAAATTAAATTTTTTCATTTTTTTTTTTTTTTTGTTTGCAATATCTTAAGCTTATTAAATGAAGAGAAAAAGTCTAATAAAATATTTTTCTATCGATAATATTCTCAAAGATAACATAACTTTTTTTTTTATTTTTTAAAATGATTATGTTTACAATATGTTAAGGTTGTTTCCCAAAACCAAGGTAGAATGAATATTTGTGCTTAAAAACGCTATATACCGTAACGCTATATTTTATGTCCGGGTCCTCAAGATTTTTGTGCTGCTACTGATTGAAATATTAATGTATATCATTACTAATATACACTAATACTATGCTAGTACGCAAAATTTACCTCGTGAAACACTGCTATTTCACACTATAAAAAAAATCTTATTGTATGTTTGTGTATATCCGTATCTGTGTGTTGATTCCCCTTTCCAGAGAAAAACAACGAAGGGGAGACAAACAGTGATGCCGAACTATGAGTCCCCTACGCGCGCAAACTATAAAAAACAATAAATTACTGTTTTTCAAAATTGAATAATTATTAAACGAAACGGACGAAATGAAAAAAATTTATATCAAAAAATTTGTCGTTCTTAGGACTATAAACTGTTAAAATTTGAACGTTTTCTGGTGCGTTTTAAAAAAGTTATTAATAAAAATACATAAAAATATGAGGTAACACCGAGATCTGAATTCGCTCCAGATTTTTTTTGTTTTGGTCTTATTTTTTAAATGAAATAATTATCTACATTGTCAATTTTTGACAACTTTAACATACAAGCTATAGGTGTTTCCTCATACTTTTATGTATTTTTATTAATAACTTTTTTAAAACGCAACAGAAAACGTTCAAATTTTAACAGTTTATAGTCCCAAGAACGACAAATTTTTTTATATAAATTTTCTTCATTTCGTCTGTTTCGTTTAATAATTATTCAAGTTTGAAAAACAGTAATTTATTGTTTTTCATGGTTTGCACGCGTGGGGGACTCATACTTCGGCATCACTGTTTGTCTCTCTTTCGTTGTTGTTCTCTAGCGGAAAGGGAAATCAACTACCACTAGCACAGTATTAGTGTATATTAGTATATCTACTAATACTACAGTAGTCAATATTTCAATCAGTAGCAACACAAAAATCTTGGGGACCTGGACATAAAATATAGCGTTACGGTATATAGCGTTTTTAAGCACAAATATTCATTCTACCTTGGTTTTGGGAAACAATCTTAAACATATCATGACTATTTTTTTTTTTTTATTTTTTAAAATGATTAAAAAATTCCCTAGCTATTTCCTTGGCATTCGCTAAGGACAAGGAAGTAGCTAAGGAATTTAATTTGTAAGGTCAAGGATTTCCTAGAGGGCAAGGAAATTGCTAGGGAATTTTTTGTAGCAATGTGAGAAGGTTCGGCATTCGCTGAGGACAAGGAAGTAGCTAGGGAATTGAATGTGTAAGGTCAGAGATTTGCTAAGGACAAAGAAATAGCTAGGGAATTTTTTGTAGTAATGTGAGAAGGTTAGGCATTCGCTAACGACAAGGAAGTAGCTAAGAAATTTAATTTGTAAGGTCAAGGTTTTGCTAAGGATAAGGAAATAGCTAGTGAATTTTTTAATCATTTTAAAAAATAATAAAAAAAAAAAAAGTTATGATATCTTTAAAAATATCATAGATAGAAAAGTATTTTGTCAGACTTTTTTTCTTCATTTAATGAGCTTAACATATTGCAAACATAAAAAAAAAAAAAAAAATTAAAAAATTTTAGTTATATTTTTTTTTTTATTATTATTGTTTTTTTATGCCATAAAAAGTATTTAAAAACACAATTAAATTCCCCCTCTTTATGGCAGGCTTTTTTTTTGTATACTCCCCGTTTTTTGCACAATCCAGAGTTGTTTTTATGAATCATACAATTAATAATTGTTTTGTATTTTAAAGTTTTATTATATTCCAGAACGATTGTATTAATAAATTAAGATTTATTTGCAAAAATAAAATTTTGATATGATAGAAATTTTTGTCTTGAAAGGAGTATATCCGTCGAATAGTTTTCTTACTAATTTCCTACTATTTTAATAGATAAACCTTGAAATTCCCCTGCATTAAATGATCTCAATTTTGAAATTATATCCCATCTAGTTTTCGACAAGCGGTTTAAGGCTGAAAGTAAAGATAATTTCCCGTTATTGTGTTTTTGATTTTTTGGGCTTAAATGAAAGCCTGAATAATTATCTATTTTGATGAATTTTTTCAAAATTTAATTGAGTTTTGTTTTTGAGATAATTGATGTCAAAGTTGACAACTTTAACACACAGGGATAGGGATGGTACACACATTTACGCTTTGAGCCAGGGTTGTTAATGTATAAAACATAATGTTTTAAACTATGTTTAAAACATCCTTAGTTTTATCCATTTGTATAAAATGTCGCCATCTAGTGGCGAAATTGGGAACTGCCACCAAAACAAACAAACGAACCTAAATAAATTTGTTGTTGTTAATATGTTTTTTTTTAAATATATGATCATTAAATTTGTTCATAAATAAATGATATAAATATTATGTTTATAAATTTTATAAACTTGTTATTATTAATGTTTATTAAATAAACAACAATTGTTTGACAGGTTAGGAGTGTAAGTATAGTCGGTAAGAGGGAAAGTTTGAGCCTACGAGAGATCAGGTGGGTTTTATCCGTTTTATCCTGTTTTAAACGTTTTAAACGTTTTATCCATGGATAATTGTAAACAACTCAAAAACCCTCCATTTCAACAACCCTGCTTGTAGCTAAACCAATATCTATTATAAATCGCTAATTTTACTATCATTTTATACTACTTTTTAATACGGATTTTTTAAGCCTATATAGAAACTTTTCTTCTGTGCATTTCAATAGATATTTAAGTTTTAGTGATCAAATTTTTCTTAATTAGAAGGCTCACAGCTGTCATCACAATTCTATCCGACAACCCTGCTGTTTACTCTCTCACTTATCCGTCGTGCTGTCTCATATTCTTCCAAGCACACAACTCAGTATAACGTTGATTGCAACGTTTCACGATCATTTTTTTTTCGATTACGGTAGTATGTGTGTATATATGGATAGACGAAATTTAACACAACGAACGATAATTTAACAGTATAGCGAATAGATTTGGAATGTTGGGGCACTAAATATATTTTTTTTAAGTATAGGTAGATAGACGCCCTCGCGGACCTAAACTTGGTTCACCTTTAGTTTTTACCAGTTTTTACTTTCGACCTTAACAATGCATGTATAGGAATTTTTTTTTAATTTTTTACATTTTCGGTTCTAACAAAAAAACGGTTTTTACCGATTTGATAAAAAATTAATATGATAAAATTGATATTGTTTAGACAATTTTGAATAAAAAAAAATTATATTTTTGTCTCATAGCAGTTTACAGATCTTGTTATTTGAAGTTTATAAAATTTATTAATATTTGACATAAACGTGAGGCCGAGTGTATGAGAGGTGCAATAATGCGTCGCCCGCCACTCTATATACTTTCGAATCTAAATTAGAAGAAATTTAATCTAAATACTTTTTTAAGGCCAAGAAAATAGTGAGGACAAGGATTTGATAAGGCCAAGAAAATAGTAAGGAAAAGGGATTTGCTAAGGCCAAAAAAATAGCTAGAGAAATTTTTTTATAGGATGTGAGAAGGATCAGGCATTTGATGAGGCCAAGAAAATAGTCAGGACAAGGATTTTCTAAGGCTAAGAAAATAGTGAGGACAAGGATTTGCTAAGGCCAAGAAAATAGCTAGAGAATTTTTTTTATAGGATGTAAGAAGGATCAGGCATTTGCTGAGGCCAAGAAAAGAGTAAGGACAAGGATTTGCTAAGGCCAAGAAAATGGTAAAGAAAAGGATGCTGCTAAGGCTAAGAAAATAGCTAGGGATGTTTTTGTAGGGATGTGAGAAGGATTAGGCATTTGCTAAAAACAAGAAGGTAGCTAACAAATTTAATTTGTAAGGTCAGAGGTAGCTAAGGGAAAAAGGATGTAGCTAGGGAATTTGTTAATCATTTTAAAAAATAAAAAAAGAAGTTATGATATCTTTGAGAATATTATCGATAGAAAAATATTTTATTAGACTTTTTTTCTTCATTTAATGAGCTTAAAATATTGCAAACAAAAAAAAAAAAAAATATCGGAATATCCCCAA
>WSYQ01000955.1:0-29230 GCA_011426435.1 Lysiphlebus fabarum
AAATTTAATATTCTATTAAATTAATTAATTTGTTTTTGTTATAGTTTTAATTATAATATATTACCTCAGAGTATAATTAATGATTAATTAAATTATCAATTAGCGGAAATGAAAAATTAATAAATTAATAATAATGTGAATTAATAATGAATGAATAATTTAATTAAAATGTATAATATTAAGCCTAGATTATTGTAAATATTATTTTTAAAAATTTCATATTGGAAAAGAAGATTACAGACTTGTTTATTAATAAATTATATTGTATATTTTATTTCTCACGGTATATAAATAAAAAATTATTATTACAAAGCCATTATTGATTTTGTAATATTAAAATATTTTTTATTTATTCATTTTTGTTTATTTTGATAAATGAAATTTGATATTTTGAGTTATTTTTTTTTATATTAAATTAAATTATATGATCATTGTTTGTGTAAATATTATGTTACAATATTTATTTTAAATAAATATATAAATATATGGTAACACAAACAAAATAAGTATGATATATATTTTTTAAGCTTCAATTTGAATTATTAAATTTTTAACAGAAAAAATCATAAAGGGGATAGATTATCGTTTTAAAATTTAGAGGGTGGAGTTGGTGAACAAACAAAAATATATATTAATATAGTGAAAATATTAAATTTTCAGATAATTGAATCTCATTACATGATCAACATACACACAGCTATAATTTTCATGTAATATTATTCATCAAAATAGTGATTATAATTTTAAACTAAATTTGAAATTCAATAGAATATTATTATAATTTGTAGCTAGCAATTTAATTAACAAACTATCAAAATACAAAGTTCAAAAGAACAACAAACAATTTAAAAAAAATAAAACAAAAAAACTTTACAAACAATTTTATATCAATCTTGTTTTGAAGGGTTGTTCAAGCTTGTAAATGCATATTTAATTAATAACTCTTCAATAAATAACAGCATTTTATTATAAATGCAACAAAGCATTTAAAATTTTACTCTTTTCATTGACTTTTATAATAAAATTCAAAAGAATCCATACAATTTTTCAATGTACTCGACAAGTTTTATATCAAACATTTTATTATTCAACTAAAATGCAACTAAAAGTCATTATTTCAACGAATTTAATTTATTCTTAATAATGAAACACTCAAATCAACTGGAATTTAATCTCAAATACTTTGAAAGAAATGAAAAAAAAAAATATTTGTAATAATCTTTTAACAAAGAAAATAAATTTAAAAAATAAAAAAATTATTAAAATGATTAAAAAATACACTAATTATATTCAATTAGTATATTTATATTTAATTATTGATATAATTAATTAGCTAATTAATATATTTACCTAGTGAAGCAATTATTGGTCCACATGCTCGTGCCAATGCACCTAATGATCTGAATATACCAGTTATTGTTCCTTTTTGATTTTCAGGACCAATACTTGTAACTAATGTCATCATACAAGTAACAGCCATTGCAGTTGCTGAATAAAAAATTAAATTTTTTTATTATTATTATTATGAATATAAATGAAAACATGAATTTGAATGAAAATATAATTTGTATAACTCACAAACTGAAAATATAAATATTCCAATGTATAGCAATTTGATTGTAAATGCAATTCCTATGAAAACAAATGCTGGTATTACCATCCAAAGTCCCTGGAAAATAAAAAAAAAAAAAAATTATTAATACTACCTATATATTTTTTTTTATGTAATTTGCAAAAAGCTTTATGATTTTTTTTTTTAAAAAAGAGATAAATATACCAATTGAGCATAAAATTTTGTTTTATTTTCAGGTATTCGTCGTACAAAACCACCTTGTATAATTGACATTGTTAATCCAATTGCTAAAAACATATATCCTTGTTCCATACTTGTAAATCCAAATGCATGATGAGTTAAAAATGTCAATGTAAATTCTAATCCACTGTATACAAATAGATATAAAAAATATGAACGTCCAAGTGTTCTTAGACATTTTAATTCTGTTGAAAAAATAAATAAATAAATAAATTTAAATCAATTTTAAAAAACAAAATAAATATTATTGTAGTTTTTTTTTTAATTACCATTTTTATCAAGACCAGTTACTCCATTGAATTGAAATAAATCAATTGGATTTATGTAAATCATTGCACCAGATATACCACATGCTAATGATTTAGCACGTCTATAAACAGGAAGAGTTTCTTCAAGACAATAAATTACATATATCAAATCACTAAGTGATAAAAAAAATGCAAAAAGTGCTGGATAAGTATACCAGTATATGTCTTTATGTTGACCAGATATTTTTGAAAAAATAACACCAATCATTGGACCTACAATAAATCCAATTGAAAAAGCAATTCCAACAAGTGCCTACAAAAAAAAAAAAAAGAAAAATATATATATGTAATTCATTATAAATTTAATCAAAGCATGAATAAATTTTATAGTTTTGAATTTTCACGGAATAATTTAAAAATGAAATTTCTAGGAAATACATATTACACATAAATATATCAAATATTTTATTAAATTCATATGAAATGTAATTTATGTTATTACTGAGTTATAAAAAAATCTATAATTCATAAGTATAAATGGGAAATGAAACTTTCAATTAAAATATTAAAATTTATAATATTTTCATTTAGATTAGTTTTGATATTTAATAATTTAATTAAAAATGAAATATTTTACCATTGATTTTCCTCTTGTTTTTGGTTGTGTAACATCACTAATAATAGCCATTGATAAACTAATATTACCTTTACTAATACCACCAATAAATCTTGATAAAACAAATATACAAAAATTATGTGAAAATGCCCAAATAATATATGACAATGAAATACCACTTAGACAAATAATCATCATTAATTTTCTTCCATAAACATCAGATAATGCACCAACAATTGGCATACCCAAAAATTGTAAAAATGAATACATTGAACCAAGAAAACCTTAAAAAATTATATAAATAAATTGAATAATTAAATTAAAAAAATAATTAATTATAATATTAATAAATATATTTACCTCCAAATAAAACAGAACTAAATCTATCAGGTGCATTTAAATATATTTGTATTCCATTTATTTTTTTTAATATAAATGTATATAAACCTTGTTCATCATCAATATTTTTATAATGATCTAATAATGCTGGTAATAATGGTAAAATCATTGTAAATGCAAGTAAATCAAGTATCAATGATCCAAATACAACAGAAACAACATTTGAATTATTAACAATTTTTTCATTACTTTCTCCATTATTTTTTATATTTTCATCAACAACTTTTACTACTCTCTTTTTGATTTCCATGATAATATATATTATCTAAATTATATTTTTAAAATTACATAAAAAATATTACAAAAAAATATTATTGATTTTATCTTTGATATTTTAGTTTGTTAGATTCTAATATATTTTTAAACTTTTGACCACAAATTATCAACTAATATATTGATAAGATATATATATATTTGATGATGATATAAATTATTCATTTGATATATTATTTGTTATTTCTGTAAACAGATAAAAATTAATCAAAATTATATAAACATTTATTTTATAAAAAAAATATGTAGGTATTGTATTTTTTTTTTATTTACTTTTTTTTTTGTTTTATATATATTTTTTTTAAAAACACCAAGAAGACCCTTAATTTCAATATGACATCCGGCTATATGAACAGTTAACTACTGATGACTAACCCACGTTCAATATTCCTCGTCAAGTATACCATACTTCTCCTTTCATACACGTTTGTATAATTATTATTTAAAAAATAAAAAAAAAAAAACTTTCTAACTTTTTTCTGGGCCAACTTACATGTTTCCTATATATATAAATACATTTTTATAATATATACATTCACCATCATCAAATCATCAAATCATCATCATTATCATCATCATCAGCATCATCATCATGTGATACCACTGATTATTTGTAAAACTTCATTTAGCTGAATGACATAATGCATCATCATTGTTTTATTAATTTATTTTCTTTTTATATATTTTAATTAATTTATTTTTTTTTTATTTTTCATTTGCAAAAGTGAAAGGCTCATGTCAATCTAGTTATTTTTTATCTCTTTTTTTTATTTATTTATTTATTTATTATTATGATTTTGTGGTTATTCATCAACTGATACCCGAAATACATATATTAACAACTTTTTTTTTTTTTTTTATGCTGTACTTGTACTGATAATACTTTGTGCTATTTAGAAAATCAAAACAACTATTGTTATGTTGTTGTTGTTGTTGTTTTTTTTTACTTGTTGAATGCAATTATTGTTATTATTATTTTTGTTATTGTTGAATTGTAAATAATGAAGAAATTATTATTATCGTTTTTTAATATATTTACCGACTGATTGTATGGTAATGTCAATTTCTACATTCACCACAAGTATTTAAAAAAAATAACCGCGTAAATTTAAAATTCAAAAATAAATAAATTTGTAGTATAGTATTTAAAATAAGATATAAAATATATATTCATATGTTTATGATGAAATAAAATTATTGAATACAATTCTAAGTAATTATCATATCAAAAAAATTTTTGTGTTCATTGTTTTTATATTAATCAGTGAAGCGAAAAATGAGGCGTGTATATTTTTTGATTGACGCACCCATTTAAATAAATAAATATAAATAAAAAAATATATATTTTTAATGTCATTGTAAAGAGGCAATATAAAGAGTAACATTTACAACTTTAAAATAAAATTATGTGGTTGAAAAAATCGACATATATATTGAGTTTGTACAACATCCGGCCGGCGCCTATCGTTTATAGTTGAAATATCACAGTATTTTTATTTATTTATTTATTATTTTTCAATTTAAAAAATATATATATATATTAATAATAAATTTATATAAAATTTATACATAATATATTCATTTTAATATTAAAAACTCATTCTTCTAGATTGTGGACAAATTCAAAAAGGTCCTTCAAAAAACCCGTCTTCCGTCTAAAAAAAAAAAAATTGTAACGCTAGTTTTTAACTCAGGTCTTCTTTATTTTTTTATTATTATTTTTAATATAATATGTTTTTTTTTTTAATTTTATTATTATATTTATACATATATCTTTACCTCCTTTTTATCCCTTATATTATTTTTTCTTTCAAAACTCTCGCAAACGTTAACGCTTGTTGGACAAAAAAAAAAAAATTGTCGATGCAACTTAATACCCCCTTGCTGCCCCACTAAAGAACGTCTTTTCTTCTGTTCTTCTTTTTTTCATATATGTATTATTTTTTTTTGACTATTTTTTTTCCCTCAGTAACGCCCTAAAAATCCAAGCTTTTATTATCGAAATTCATATATGTATGTTCTTATTCGCGTTGCTGCAACCGAGCGTGATAGCCATAATTTTTCCTTCTTTTTTTTTTGTTAAGAATATTATAACAAAACAAATATAAAACCGTTGAATTTTGACGGTTCTTTTCTATTGTTTAGGATTTTTATATTAAAATCATGTATCATTTATAGGTAACAGTCGTTATTCTAATGTTATATATATTTAACATTATGTGAATTTAATTTTTAGCTAGTAAAAAAATGCGTTTAAGAAGAATATAATATATTAATATGAATATACTTATTTTTGATGCAAGATGAGCAACATATATGTACATATTAAGGGGCAGGTGGTACCCATGTCGAAGAGGGCATTTTTTAAAAATTTTTTTTTCGACACTACTACTCTTTAGATATATATATATACTTGTATAAAATATATAAAATATATATACACTGAATCGTGGTTTTTAACCAAAAATTTATCAACTACGAAAAACAACGATACTGAACGCTTGCCATCTGGAATCACTCATTCTTTGATAAAACTGCATCTTATTTTCTTGTTTTTACAAACTTCAATGTTTTCTTGTTTATATTTTTTTATTTTTGCTCAGTTATATCCTCCCTTTAATCAGTTAATTGTTAGGGTTTTTTAAATTTTATCTTTACCTATATACCAAATGTTTAAAATTTATAAATTTTTTTTTTTTTTATATATATAAATTAACAAAAGTTTTTTGACCTATTTATCTGTTCATATTTAGCCCCCCCACAATATATCAGAGGGTTGCTATTGTATATTGTGAAGATTTTCTTTTCTTTTTTCTATTTATTCTATATATTTTTTTTTTTTTTTTTTATTTCTTTTGGTGACGTGTGGCAATAGTCTTTCTCATCCAAGTGCATCAGGAAGAGAGCCACCAGGTGTGCAACTCTCATAGTGAAAATAAAAAGAATGAAATACATATAACGTAAAAGATGAAAAAAAAAAAAAAAAAAAATATGTATAAAATAAAGAAATAAAATAAGAGTATATGTATATATACTTATATATATATATAAAAGTTTTTTGAACTTTTTCGCTCGATGTGTTTTTCAGTATTTTTCAGGTAAATTTTTATTATATGGTTTTAAGATTTTTGTTAGTTTCTTTATGTTAGAGCTTTGTAAATAGGCTCAAGGACTTCAATACCTTTGAGCTTAAATATACCTACTTTGCATCCGTTTTAAAATATTAAATTTTCCTTTTATAATATGAAAAACAAGAAAAAAACTTAAAAAAAAAAAAAAAAACAAGTGTAAACTTGTTTATTACAGTTTATAACAATTAATTTTTTTTATAATAAAATTAAAACAATATTTTTCATTTAATTATTTATATAATATCAGGTATTTTAATATAAATATTTTATAAAATATTTTTATAGTATATTATCTCTTTGTGTCGAACATGCATCGTGTCGTGTGCCTCTCGGTGCCGCTCCAATCATCAACCAAACAGGCACCAGGTGTCCAGAGTCATAAAAATAATAACATTTTTTTTTTATTTTAAACTAAATGAGTGTTTTAAAATTGTATTTTTTTAATTTTCAAATATAATAATAATATATAATATTTACTCATCAGTATTTTTTACTCCAAAAAAAAATATATATATTTACTACGAAAAACAAAATCTTCAAGTTCCTTGTATAATAATTTTTCATCAAGGTTAAATTCTCACCTTGCTTAAAGGCCACATGTATTTCATCAATCACCATTTAAATTAGCGTAATTTTAATGGTCAATATTTCATGAATTTGGCAAAAAAAAAAATGTCAAATAAATAAAAAGAAAAACCTCGGTTATATTTTGTGTTTGTTAGTCGTTTTGTCTGGTAGTATTTTAAATTGAGAAAAAAAAAAAAGGAAAAAGATGAAAAATTTTTAGCTATTCTACGAATTATTTTAAAACGCGTGGAACATTTTCTTTTTCGACAGATTTAACCAAAACTGATGCTGTCTAAAACGAGAAAATAAATCCACTGACAATAGGAACAAAGAATATTTTTTTTTCGAGGCCTGCTGCTATATACATGGCTGAAACTACCAAATAGCCACAATCAACCTATGGGCTTCTGCGTATAGTAAAAAGTTCATTCGTAAAATTTACCTTTTTATTTTATTTTATACATATATATATATAAGCAACTAAACAGGACCTCATCTCTATGGACTTCAATATGATGATGATGATAATAATAAAATACAATGCATTAAAATGAAGAAAGTCGTAGAAAGATATATTTGCTTCGTTATTTCATTGCCAGTAATAATTTCAATGCCAAAAAATCCCATGATGTCTGTCATGCTCACAAAGTCTCAATGATTTTTAATTTTTTTGATAAAAGTTTATATGAATATTACTTCAAAAAGTAAATATTATTTTTTTATGTTAATATATTATATATAAATAATTTTGCAATGAATTTATAAAATGAAATAAAATGATTTAAATTTGCTAAAAGTAGTAGTTGTTATTTGTTAAATATATACAACTTATATGTATATATATCATATATGATAAAATTTTATATGATATTGAAAATGCATTGTAATTTAAAATATAAACATTCAAAACATTATTTTCATTTTGGAGCTGATATAATATGGTATGAGTGTAAGCGCGTGCCTCGAAACGGCACTCATGGCACCAACCGACAGCAGATGCGCGTGGTTCCAACCTCGTCTACCCCTGTACCTGCAGGACCCGTACCACGGCAGCTGTCCTCTACAAGTGGTTCTTAAATATAAAAAAAATTATTTTTTTTTTTTTTCTTATTATCTCTCTTTATCACATAATAATCTTACCTCATACCATCTCTTTTACTTCCACCTTTTCATTCTTTATTTCCTCTCAATTTTTTATTTCATTTTTTTCTTTTTTTTACATTTCTTTATTTCATTTTGATTATTTTTTTCCGGTGTTTTCTACTTTTTATCATTATTATTGTTGTTATTATCATTATTAAGGTTTTTTTTCAAAATTAAATCAAAAATTTTGTTTGTTTATTTTATTATTAAACATATTTTGGTGATAGAAATTGACTAAAGTTATTAATTATTTAAATTAATAATTTTTTCATGATAAAATTAATTAGTTAAATGATTCTTTGTTTAAATATTATTTTATAATATATAAAATATGTTTTGATACAATTGTTAAAATTTATGTATATACTAGACTCCTTTGTCAAGTACCACATCATCATGAAATAGATGCTTGACATTTTTATAGCTCCACAACTGTGAAGGAAATAAAGGAGGAAAAAAAAAAAAAAAAAAAAAAAAACTTCATCCCTTGTGTGATTTTTATGTTACTAGTATAACTACACTTGAATATCCCCAAACTTTGACTTAACATAAAATATAATAAATTTATTTTTATTACTATATACAATATCAAATGTATACATGCATTTGTGGTTTTTTAAATATCTAGTTTTATATTTATTTATTTTACATATTATTATATGCAATTTATAAATTTATAAATGTCCAATAAATTATTTCATTTGTAAAACAACAACCCTTAGTTTAATAATATTTTTATGACTCATTCGTTGCAAACGAATGCGCAATTTATATATTTTTTCCTTGTCACATCAATTGTTATTTTGTTCCCCTTTTTTTTTTTTACTTTTTTCTTCTACGTTTTAACTTTTATTTCATTATAATTATTTTTCTATCAAGCCTAGATATTAAATCACATGAAAATCAAACAAAGAAATATAATATGTTATATATAAAGCAACAATTATTTTTGAGTAACGTTTTTTCGAAAAATTTTAAATATACAATAGAAAAATTTAAGGTTATATATACTTAAAATGATACAAAAAAAATATAACGAAAACAATATTTTTTCTATTAAAGATTAAGCCAAAAAAAAAAAAAACATGCAATTGAAAAACTAGAGCAACAAAGAAATTCAAAACAATTCAATATTTTCTTTGTCAAAAAATCAGATCAATAAACACTATCCTAATCTCTCCCCCAAAAATACCCCTGAAAATCGAACGTTAAATACTATTTCCCCCTGTGAAATAATATAAAAATGAAATTTATTCGATTTATTATTTCAAAATAAAAAAAAACGTTAATTATCCCATCGGAAAAACTAACGGTCGTTATAAATAAAATCAGTACGGATTTATAAAGTAAAAAAATCATCACTCCTCCCATATATGTATAAATTGAACTACATACATATCTAAATTTCTATTTGATCATATATTTTTTCTTTTCTGTCACCTTATTGTAATTTTTTCTTCGCAACTACCTGAGGCGTCAAGGAGCATATAACCTATAACAATGCATTAAAATATATACCTACTCTTCTTACATTTATTATACATATATTTCTTTCAATCCCTTAATATATAGGTATTTTTTTCTCTTCTCTTCTCACTTGAATCTAAATTATCCCAAGGGAAATAAAATAATAATGAAAAAAAAGATAAAAATTTGGTATATATAATACGTGAGATTTCACGACAGCTGATACAATTTTTTGGCGGGTAATATTGCCTCGTGCCACTAAAATCGTTCGCGGCAAACGATTTTTTATTTTTTTTCAGTAGGACACAAAGAAAAAAAAGAAACCCCCGAACAATTCTCTCAAATGCATATACATGTTAGTCATTGCTTTGTACATGTATACATATATATATATATCTATCTATCTATATATTTATCTATCTATCTATATAAAATTAAGAAGGGTCTAGGGGAGGAAAGACCGATGAGAGGTTATACCAAAAAAAAAAAAAAAGCTAGCAAAAGCAGGCAAATGTCCCCTGAATATTATGGAGGTTATAACATGTATGTGTGTATTAGGTGGGAGTTTTATAGTAGGGGAAATGAAATAGTCAAAGATTTTTTTTTTCCATTTTTATATATTTTATTTTTATGGGGTGAAAGGAGGATTTTGAGGGTGCGTTTTGTATAGTGTCCTGTTAAATAAGAATAACGTCTACTTCCCCTGTTATTTTGTCTCTATCATACACACATATATTGTTGCCTAAATCATGCCCTTTACACCCCTGGTCTATACAGACACACAGGCAGTGGTAGTCACATCGATCATCATCATCATCATCATCATCATCACAAAGTTTAACCGAGTTTTTATACTACTATCGCAAAACTAATACTAATACTAATACTAATACTAATACTACTACCATCATGTGTATAACAAAGAGAGGCAGACCACTTGTGTGTGCAGTCTTGTTCACTGTGTGTACCCCAGTGTACCCCACTGCAATATGGAGGGGTAAAAAAGGGACAGAGGCAACCCAAAATGAATAAAGACGAGGGCCACCTGGCTGAGAATCGCAGTCTTGCCTCGGACGAACTACAGCTAACATCATCAAACTTTGGAAGAATTTTATTATCAAAAATTTTTATAAATCAAATAGTAAATCAACTGATTTTTTAACAATTATAAATAAATATATATATTGTTTATTTTTATTTATATTTGTTTTAAAATTTAATTTTCAAGTTCAACGTATTTTTATCAACAATTATTATTATATAAACAAAAAAAAAAAATATAAATTTAAAATGTGTTGTGATATTGTGAAGTGTATTAATATATTCTTTTGTTCAAAGATTATATAATTATTATTAAATATTTAAATCAATTATTTATATAAAATTAAATATTTTATTTTAAAATTATTTAATTTTAATATAATAAAAAATAATAGTGTGTTTATATTTAATTTCTTTTATCTTTGCCGAATGGGTAATTTTTTGTTTTTTTGTTTTTATTTGTTTAAAATTGCGCGGGAAAAAATTGAGGGGAGGGTTTGTTTGTATCGAATATTGGTTTTAAAAAAGATTTAAAAAAAGAAGAAACAAATGAATAAAAATTAAGTGCCAAACTCAGTGACTCACGAGTTTTGCCGACATTGTTTGATAAGAATTTTTATTTTATTTTTTTATTTGTTTATTATATATATTATTTATTTTTGAATTTATTTATATATATTTATATTTTTTTTTTCTTAGCTTGGTGTTTGATTAAAAGCACAAATTTCACTGTGGAGGGGGGGGGGGTTTATTTGAATTTAAAAAAAATAAAATAAACATCAATAGATTTTATTTCTTTGTTGGATATAAAAATAAAAATAAATAACTAAATAAACAAAGTGTTGAAAAGAAAAATAATAATAATAATTCTTTAAAATATAAAATCTATTAGATTTCTTTTTTTTTTTTTTTTGTTATTTTTCTGTAAATTGTGAATATACATAAAGAAGCCATTTGATTGGAAAAATTGGTATCGTCAAGGTTAAATTTCGAATAGCCAAACTACTTTCGGTTGATTCCAGCAACTGGTATGATCATTGGCGGCTAGACTGTAGACCAGTTGTGAGAAGAAGGTCTACTTTTGCAGACACGTGATGGCTATTTTCACATTTTGCAAAAAAAAAAATACCAATTACTTTTGTTTTTTTTTTTTTTTTTTATTCATTGTAAATATATATATGATATATAAATTGCATAAGAGATAGGTCGAGATACGTGACAATGTTTACATAAATAATTAATTAATATTGCACTTGTCCCGGCCTATCAAAGTGCATTAATCACATCAATAATTTTGTATATTTATCATCATTTTGGATTATCTTAATTTAAAAAATTTAATTGATATACTGGCAGGCGGAGATGGGTGCATCATTTGTGTTATTTTGAATCAAATTGCACTCGTCCCGGCCTGCTGGATTATCAAACTATCAACATTAAATTAAAATAAATTCATCGAATAAAATAAATTTTATTGTATTTAATTTGTATTATTTTTAATTTACATTTTATTTTGATAATAATATTTGTAAACTTATTTATTATATTTTAAAATATATACACAAAATATTGTTATGAGATATGAAAGATAATTTTTCATTGTCATTCTCATGAATTATTGTTAAATTATATAATTATTAAATTCAAAAAAAAAACAAAATATTAATAAAAATAAACGAGATGAAAAAAATATTTATTGTCATTCTCGTTATTTAATAATTTATTATCCTTATTATATATGAATGAGAAGAAAAATTAAATGTAAATTAAATCCTTTATGTGTTTTATAAAACGATAGATGAAAAAATATCACCAAGAAATATGATTCTCATCCGGAAGCTGTTATGAAAAATCTCAAGAGACCGGAAACTATCAAAAAAAAAAATGCACAAAAGCATCAAAACAAACATCAAACAAAATATATATATATAAAAATCAGAGCAACAATAAATTGAAATTGAGTTTTTTAAAAGAAAAAAAAAATTCTTTTGATTCATGATTTTGGTTTTCAGGATAAGAATTGAAGCAAAAGAGGTCTGCCAAGTTTAAAACGTGTGGCATCCCTCTCTTTATGAGAGTCCCACGGTTTGGTACATAAAAACACCTGGAGCCCTCTTTCTTTTTCAGCCCTTTTTTTTTAATTTTTTATATATATTTTTTTTATCTCTATATTTTTACTTTTTTGTTCGTTTATGCCTTGTTTTTTTTTTTTTTTTTTTTTACCTCATGAAACCATTGCCTGTACAAACCAAATATCGTGCAAAGGGTACAGACAAACACACATATACTGGTTCCTTCTGTTCTTATTATTTCATCTTATAAATTTTATTCAATTCTTTATATAATATACCGAAAAAAAAAAAGGGTTCACCTCTTCTTTTCATATGCTAAACAATAAAATTGAATTACAGAAGTAAAAAATATTATAAATGAAAAAAAAAAAATGATAGGTAGTTGGCTGTATTTCAGCTGGTTTTTGGGACATTTAAAAATTTTTTTTAAGGGATGAAATAATAAATAATGAATATATATTTTAAACATTGATTTTAAAACTTTTTTTATTTATTTTTTTTTATGTCAAATTATAATATAATATATAAACCAAGTTTTATTTTGTTTGAATAATAATATATAAAATTGAAAAAATAGAGGGTTGTTTTATATAAAAAAATAATTATAACTGAGTTTTATTTACGACCCCTTGATTTATCGTTTGGTTCTTGTTCATATTGTTACAATGTATCTACGTACCTGTTGTATATATAACAAGCAACATGTATATAAATTATTTTTTTCTTGTTCTCTATTTTATTTTTTCTCATCTAATGCTACTTTTTAATCCCTCATTTTTAAATTCAATAAATTGCAACAAGTTGTAACAATAAAATATTTAAAAAAAATAGTCTCACTGGGTTGAAGTCGAGTTTGACCTGTTTAACGATTTTAATAGGGCAGGTGATGATATGGTATATGTTTGTGTATATATGCTACTTGACAATATGCTACCTTGAATTTGTCATCAGCTGGTACAAAATTTGTGTGTGATTTTATTTATATTTTTCATATTCATTTTAGCTGGGTCAAATTTATTCGCTAGTCATGCATGAATTATACTTGATTTCTATTACCTTGTTGCTGAGAAAATAAATAATAAAAACAGGTATAAAAATATATAATAGCAATATGATAGAATGATGATCCAATTTTTTTTTCCTTTTTTTTATTTTTTTTACACTACTGTTTATAAATGGATGACTGTAAAATTTATTAACAGGAAAATATTGATGATTTTTTAATATGTATTATTTGGTAGGAGGAAGAGGGCGTGTATTTTCTTTGTTAAAAATTTAAACATTAATTTTCCAAGTCATTTTTTTTTTTACTATTATATGTGAATTTTATTTTTTTTTATTTTTATTATTAATCATTGACTCGTGCTGAGGTTAATGGAGTAAACATGTGTATTTAATAATAAATTTTTGAAATATTTTTGTATTTTTTTTTTTTTTTTTTTTTTTTTTTTATACAAAAGATTTGTGAAATTGATTTTTATATTTTGTCATTTTTATTGGGTCATTTATTTAAATTTTTTTTAGTATGATTGTTATCAATGGGCCATGAAATACTTGCGAGAGAAAAGATGAATATAAATTGAGTAGTCAATTATATGCAGCGAGAAATCGTTTTTATATTTATTTACCTTGATAGGTTTATTCAACTTTGAAAAATATTATGAATAAATAATAATTTAATCAATATCAATTGTATTGTTATTTAATTTTTTGAAAATTGATTGATGTTTTTTAAATTTTTTAAATTATTTCTAGTAAAATTTATCGAACAATAATTTATATAAGCCTCTTATTTTATTAGATTTTAATTTTTTATATATTTTTTAATAAAAATGATTATTACATAAATTGCAATATTATGGTTTTCAAGATTTTAAAAAACAATATGGCTGCGATGACTTTTTAAAATTTTGGGACACTGTATTACCAACAACCGATAACGAGCTACCCAAAATCGTTAATAGAAAGCGCTACTGACAAAAACAAATAGAAATTCTATTTTATTATTCTTTACTTTTAGAATCGTTGCATGTTCATAAATAATAATTAGCATTAGAAAAAATATGAAAAGATATTTGGCCGCATTTGAGACATAATCAAATTATTAAGAATTGTTCAGCATTTGTTGTATGTAAAATTACCTCATAATCTATTATCCTGGTACAGTTTGGAATTTTACCGAAAATTTACAGTTCTAGTAAAAGTAAAAAATTTCAATGAATAACAGAATGGTAGAAAAGTAACAGAGGTATTGATATCGGATATTACCTTTCTTATTGTCAACATAGTCTGAAATTAAATGAAAAAATTGGGAAAAATACTAGGCGAACATGACTTTGAAAGGGGTATTCAGAACTGCTTATACATTTTTTATCGGCCAACTCAAAAACTAGTTTTCCTGCCCTGCGACTTTCAAAATTTATTGAAAAAATTCGGAAAAATACTAGGCGAACATGACTTTGAAAGAGGTATATGATGCATTTCATACATTTTTTCTATCATCAATATTTTCCAAGATATCAATATAAACATAGTTCAAAATTCATTGAAAAAATTCGGAAAAATACTAGGCGAACATGACTTTGAAAGAGGTATTCAGAACTGCTTATACATTTTTTATCGGCCAACTTAAAAACTAGTTTTCCTGCCCTGCGACTTTCAAAATTTATTGAAAAAATTCGGAAAAATACTAGGCGAACATGACTTTGAAAGAGGTATATGATGCATTTTATACATTTTTTCTGTCATCATTATTTTCCAAGAAATCAATATAAACATAGTTCAAAATTCATTGAAAAAATTCGGAAAAATACTAGGCGATCATGACTTTGAAAGAGGTATTCAGAACTGCTTATACATTTTTTATCGGCTAACTCAAAAACTAGTTTTCCTGCCCTGCGACTTTCAAAATTTATTGAAAAAATTCGGAAAAATACTAGGCGAACATGACTTTGAAAGAGGTATTCAGAACTGCTTATACATTTTTTATCGGCCAACTTAAAAACTAGTTTTCCTGCCCTGCGACTTTCAAAATTTATTGAAAAAATTCGGAAAAATACTAGGCGAACATGACTTTGAAAGAGGTATATGATGCATTTTATACATTTTTTCTGTCATCATTATTTTCCAAGAAATCAATATAAACATAGTTCAAAATTCATTGAAAAAATTCGGAAAAATACTAGGCGATCATGACTTTGAAAGAGGTATTCAGAACTGCTTATACATTTTTTATCGGCTAACTCAAAAACTAGTTTTCCTGCCCTGCGACTTTCAAAATTTATTGAAAAAATTCGGAAAAATACTAGGCGAACATGACTTTGAAAGAGGTATTCAGAACTGCTTATACATTTTTTATCGGCCAACTTAAAAACTAGTTTTCCTGCCCTGCGACTTTCAAAATTTATTGAAAAATTTCGGAAAAATACTAGGCGAACATGACTTTGAAAGAGGTATTCAGAACTGCTTATACATTTTTTATCGGCCAACTTAAAAACTAGTTTTCCTGCCCTGCGACTTTCAAAATTTATTGAAAAAATTCGGAAAAATACTAGGCGAACATGACTTTGAAAGAGATATATGATGCATTTCATACATTTTTTCTATCATCAATATTTTCCAAGATATCAATATAAACATAGTTCAAAATTCATTGAAAAAATTCGGAAAAATACTAGGCGATCATGACTTTGAAAGAGGTATTCAGAACTGCTTATACATTTTTTATCGGCTAACTCAAAAACTAGTTTTCCTGCCCTGCGACTTTCAAAATTTATTGAAAAAATTCGGAAAAATACTAGGCGAACATGACTTTGAAAGAGGTATTCAGAACTGCTTATACATTTTTTATCGGCCAACTTAAAAACTAGTTTTCCTGCCCTGCGACTTTCAAAATTTATTGAAAAAATTCGGAAAAATACTAGGCGAACATGACTTTGAAAGAGGTATATGATGCATTTTATACATTTTTTCTGTCATCATTATTTTCCAAGAAATCAATATAAACATAGTTCAAAATTCATTGAAAAAATTCGGAAAAATACTAGGCGATCATGACTTTGAAAGAGGTATTCAGAACTGCTTATACATTTTTTATCGGCTAACTCAAAAACTAGTTTTCCTGCCCTGCGACTTTCAAAATTTATTGAAAAAATTCGGAAAAATACTAGGCGAACATGACTTTGAAAGAGGTATTCAGAACTGCTTATACATTTTTTATCGGCCAACTTAAAAACTAGTTTTCCTGCCCTGCGACTTTCAAAATTTATTGAAAAATTTCGGAAAAATACTAGGCGAACATGACTTTGAAAGAGGTATTCAGAACTGCTTATACATTTTTTATCGGCCAACTTAAAAACTAGTTTTCCTGCCCTGCGACTTTCAAAATTTATTGAAAAAATTCGGAAAAATACTAGGCGAACATGACTTTGAAAGAGATATATGATGCATTTCATACATTTTTTCTATCATCAATATTTTCCAAGATATCAATATAAACATAGTTCAAAATTCATTGAAAAAATTCGGAAAAATACTAGGCGAACATGACTTTGAAAGAGGTATATGATGCATTTCATACATTTTTTCTATCATCATTATTTTCCAAGATATCAATATAAACATAGTTCAAAATTCATTGAAAGAATTGGGAAAAATACTAGGCGAACATGACTTTGAAAGAGGTATTCAGAACTGCTTATACATTTTTTATCGGCCAACTTAAAAACTAGTTTTCCTGCCCTGCGGCTTTTAAAATTTATTGAAAAAATTCGGAAAAATACTAGGCGAACATGACTTTGAGAGAGGTATTCAGAACTGCTTATACATTTTTTATCGGCCAACTTAAAAACTAGTTTTCCTGCCCTGCGACTTTCAAAATTTATTGAAAAAATTCGGAAAAATACTAGGCGAACATGACTTTGAAAGAGGTATTCAGAACTGCTTATACATTTTTTATCGGCCAACTTAAAAACTAGTTTTCCTGCCCTGCGACTTTCAAAATTTATTGAAAAAATTCGGAAAAATACTAGGCGAACATGACTTTGAAAGAGGTATTCAGAACTGCTTATACATTTTTTATCGGCCAACTTAAAAACTAGTTTTCCTGCCCTGCGACTTTCAAAATTTATTGAAAAAATTCGGAAAAATACTAGGCGAACATGACTTTGAAAGAGGTATTCAGAACTGCTTATACATTTTTTATCGGCCAACTTAAAAACTAGTTTTCCTGCCCTGCGACTTTCAAAATTTATTGAAAAAATTCGGAAAAATACTAGGCGAACATGACTTTGAAAGAGGTATTCAGAACTGCTTATACATTTTTTATCGGCCAACTTAAAAACTAGTTTTCCTGCCCTGCGACTTTCAAAATTTATTGAAAAAATTCGGAAAAATACTAGGCGAACATGACTTTGAAAGAGGTATATGATGCATTTCATACATTTTTTCTATCATCATTATTTTCCAAGATATCAATATAAACATAGTTCAAAATTCATTGAAAAAATTCGGAAAAATACTAGGCGAACATGACTTTGAAAGAGGTATTCAGAACTGCTTATACATTTTTTATCGGCCAACTTAAAAACTAGTTTTCCTGCCCTGCGACTTTCAAAATTTATTGAAAAAATTCGGAAAAATACTAGGCGAACATGACTTTGAAAGAGGTATTCAGAACTGCTTATACATTTTTTATCGGCCAACTTAAAAACTAGTTTTCCTGCCCTGCGACTTTCAAAATTTATTGAAAAAATTCGGAAAAATACTAGGCGAACATGACTTTGAAAGAGGTATTCAGAACTGCTTATACATTTTTTATCGGCCAACTTAAAAACTAGTTTTCCTGCCCTGCGACTTTCAAAATTTATTGAAAAAATTCGGAAAAATACTAGGCGAACATGACTTTGAAAGAGGTATTCAGAACTGCTTATACATTTTTTATCGGCCAACTTAAAAACTAGTTTTCCTGCCCTGCGACTTTCAAAATTTATTGAAAAAATTCGGAAAAATACTAGGCGAACATGACTTTGAAAGAGGTATTCAGAACTGCTTATACATTTTTTATCGGCCAACTTAAAAACTAGTTTTCCTGCCCTGCGACTTTCAAAATTTATTGAAAAAATTCGGAAAAATACTAGGCGAACATGACTTTGAAAGAGGTATTCAGAACTGCTTATACATTTTTTATCGGCCAACTTAAAAACTAGTTTTCCTGCCCTGCGACTTTCAAAATTTATTGAAAAAATTCGGAAAAATACTAGGCGAACATGACTTTGAAAGAGGTATTCAGAACTGCTTATACATTTTTTATCGGCCAACTTAAAAACTAGTTTTCCTGCCCTGCGACTTTCAAAATTTATTGAAAAATTTCGGAAAAATACTAGGCGAACATGACTTTGAAAGAGGTATTCAGAACTGCTTATACATTTTTTATCGGCCAACTTAAAAACTAGTTTTCCTGCCCTGCGACTTTCAAAATTTATTGAAAAAATTCGGAAAAATACTAGGCGAACATGACTTTGAAAGAGGTATTCAGAACTGCTTATACATTTTTTATCGGCCAACTTAAAAACTAGTTTTCCTGCCCTGCGACTTTCAAAATTTATTGAAAAATTTCGGAAAAATACTAGGCGAACATGACTTTGAAAGAGGTATTCAGAACTGCTTATACATTTTTTATCGGCCAACTTAAAAACTAGTTTTCCTGCCCTGCGACTTTCAAAATTTATTGAAAAAATTCGGAAAAATACTAGGCGAACATGACTTTGAAAGAGATATATGATGCATTTCATACATTTTTTCTATCATCAATATTTTCCAAGATATCAATATAAACATAGTTCAAAATTCATTGAAAAAATTGGTAAAAATACTAGGCGAACATGACTTTGAAAGAGGTATATGGGGCATCTCATACATTTTTCTTATGATCGGCATCATTCGCAAAATTAATATTATCTTATCTTAAACCTGACTTAAAATATAAATAAATAAACTGAAGTTTGTTTTGAGAATATTGAGTGAATACATTTATTTTTCGGAGTTAATAGCTTTATCAATATTATCCAACTATGATTCAGGTGCGCGGGCAGTTTGAATTTTTTTAATTATTAAATTTTTCCATTCTTTTATTTAGAATTGATCGATAATTCTTCGGAGAATAATTCTAAAAAATATTATACTTTTCTAACTGTTGCTTTGCGCTGAATAATCATTTTGGTCAATTCCTACTCTCAAACCTCAGCATGTATGTGCAGATGGATTTGAACTATAATTACTTTGGAAAATCTTTTTCAATTATCATTTGAAATAAGAAAAGTAATTGAACTTAATTTCTCGCTTAATTATTTAGTTTTTAAAATTAGAAAAAATAACATTATTTTCTACTCCTTCATAAGGTTTAGGAGTAGGAATGCGCAATCGACCAAAATGATTAGTCAGCGCATAGCAACAATTAAAAAGTTATAATATTTTTAAATAATTAATTTAAATTAATTGGAGTACTACTAATGGATTTATTTTGCATATTAATCTCAACTTTTATCTATCAATTAAAAGAAATGAAAACTTTAAAAAGTCGAAATCTAAGAATATCCAGGTTTCCTGCGCTCCTTAATTTTAATTATTTATTATTAAATAAACTATTAACTTCAAAAAAAATTAATTTCTCTCCAATATTTTCTAAAAGAACGTATTATAAAAAAAGTCCATGTTAGTCCACATAATAGTTTGTTTTGATTTTTCCCCTGCTAATTACATGCGAACAACAAAATGTCCACCCAAAAAATGCTTATTCTTAAACTCATATTTAATAATAAATTAATTATTTATTTACTATATATGAAAGAAATATTAAAATCCATATAATATGATTGAATATATATATATTATAATTTGGATACAATAAATAATAATAATTTACTTCCACGTAAATAAATAAAATCAGTCACATGACTCAATAAATAACAATAACGCCGAATCCCCCATATCCACGTCAGATTGACATATGATATTCAAGCTTCTTAACCTCTCAAATTTTCATTATCATTTTTCCACAAAACAAGTCAACAAGTTAATAATTACGTCAAGTGTTAAAAAATAATAATATAAAAATGAAATTTTTTGTATTAATTATATTAAGTTTTTATTTAATGTCTTCTTTAGTTTATTGTAAAGAAAAAAAAAAAACATTATCATGGAAAGACAAAAATATCATGGACATGAATGATGCTGATTTTGAAAAATTGTTGGATCAATGGGAGGTAATAATTATTATAAATTTATTATTCATGAATGATATTCAATGTTAAATATATATTTTTACTATTTTAAATTAGGAAAATGATGAAGACAAAGAAGAACTTGCTCCAGATGAATTGCCAGAGCATCTTCGTCCAGTTAAACAAGTTGATTTTTCAAAGGTAACAAAAAGCAATTGATATGTTTTATGATAAATAAATAAATATCAATTATTTATTTAGTTTTAATTTTATTTTTCTTTCAAAGATTGATACAACAAATCCTGATGAATTATTAAAAGCAACAAAAACTGGAAAAAGTTTAATGATGTTTGTTGATGTCAAAAAAGACATTGCTGACAATGAAGCTGAAAAAATTATGAAAATATGGCAAACAAGTTTACAAAATAATCATATTGTTATTGATAGATATCCAATTGAAGGAAAAAGATCAATATTTATGTTCAAAGAAGGATCACAATCAATTGATGCTAAAAATTTTTTAATTGAACAACCAGAATTAGATCATGTTACTCTTGAAGGACAAACTTATCATGGAAAATATAGTTCTGAGGTATTTTAAAAGTTTTTCATCAACATATAAATATATAAAAAAATCAGTAATCAATTATCAATTAATTTATTATTTTTTATAATTTCAGAAGACAAAAGGATCTAAAAAAACAGAGCTATAAAGAAAACAAAAAATAAAAAAATAAATTCCAAATTAAATACTCACTATTATCATTAATTTTTTTTTTTTTTTTTTATGTAACAAAAATTTATTCAATTAATATTATTAATTTCAATGAAAAATTTTCATATTTTATATATATAAAAGAAAAAATACTTCCAATGTTTACATAAAATAATAATTAAATAAATTTTAGTAAATTATAATAATAAATTAATACTTGAAATTATATTTGTATAATTTTTTTATTTAAAAATTATTTAAGTCCAGCTTTTGTTAAATCAACTTGATTATTTTCCAGTGATTTAATTTCACGTTGTAATTCTTTAACAACAGTTGCAAGTGCTTGTGGATTAACACCATGTTCACAGAGTCTAACACAAATACTTAATGTTGCTGGATCTAAATTTGTATTTAATAATTTTGATATATCATAAAGTGTTTGAAACGTTTTTCGAGCTGCATTGACCTGGTGATTCACCGGTTCCGGCATGCTGCCTCGTTGACGTTCCTTTCTAAAATAAAACAAAAATATTAATTATAGTTTTATTCCAAAATCCAGCACAAGTTTTAAATGATAAAAATAAATTTATATTATTATTATTTCATAGTTTTTTTTTTTAGTGAGTAGGTATAAAGTTAATTTAAGACTATTCAAATAATTTTAACTTTTATTCGTCTGGCACTAGGTCTGTGGCAACTTATGCAGACAAAAAAAAATAATAAAGACACAATTTTAATTGGTAAATTGCCAAGAATACGTTGTCACAAAATATACTACCTGGCTGCCAATATCTAGTACAAGTCAGTCGTTTTATTTTATCATCAAGACAAACGTAATATTATTTTTATTAAAAAATTTTTATTTTTTTTTGTTCTTTTTTCTCAATTATAATAATTATTATCATTATTTTTTGTTATAAAGAAAAAGAAATAATGCTTGTGACACATTTCTGACTCTTTAATAACTTTAATTGAATGTAATTGTGCTTATATTATTTTTTATTATGAGTCAACAAGACAAGTGTGTGTTGAAGATTAAATTATGACCCATGAAATTCAGAATAATATTGACTTTTCTACAACTAACATGGTGTGAATTATAAATATTTTATTTATTTATTTATTTTTTTGTTTAAATATTTAGCATGTCTATTTTTCGTTTTTATTTTTTTTCTTTTGAATAAATAATATTATGTGTTAATTATTTTTCAAGTTCAATATATTGATTGTTTGTTGTTTTTTTATATTAAATATTAAATTTATTTCTTTTTTTTTATTAGTAACAAGTTGATAATAAATAAATAAATAAATAAATAAATACTTACTCTCCAGAGTTTGACAGTTTTGCGATTTAGTTGATCACCAGGTCTTTAACAGTATAAACGTTATTGTTTTTGACATTAAATTTATACAATAATATTTTTGTTGTTGTTGTTGTTGTTTTTGGTTATTTATAAAAGTTAATTATCAAAGTTGATTATTTAAATTTTAAGAATGTCAAAACCAAATGAAGAAGGCAGAAGAAGACCACCTCTACGTGATGATTCTTCTTTCGTTGGTGATCGTGAGTTTAATAATTATTTTAATTTTATTTTTTTAAACAATAATACTTTTAGATTGTTTATATTGTTTATATATTTTTTTTTTTTGTGTATTTTTTTAACCTTCGATTATAAAGCTCTAAGAGAGGGGAAATCAGGGGAAATACTAAACAGTGAACTCTGGAGAGAAATCAGAAAAGCTTATTGTATTTTTTTTTTTTTTAACATAAACTGTAGTTTACAAATGTCAATTTTTTTTTTTTTTATTTAACAATAAATAAAGTCTACAGTTTGTGTAATTTTTGTGTCACGAGTATTAAAAAGGCGTGACGTCGATCATCTGATTTCTTTCCAAAAAAAAATAATAAAATAAAATAATTATATTTTTTTGTGTGATAAATTAATAATTTAATAAATTGTTTATTAATTTTTATTAAAAATGGCTCTTCATGCTGCAGGAAAAGGAAAGCTTTTAGCTGTTATTGGTGACGAGGTAATGATCAATATAATTTATTACATGTTTTATGAATTAAATTTATCAATTTACTCCAATAATTTAATATTTACAATAATTAACAATTTATTATTATTATTTATTTATAATTTAAGGATACTTGTGTTGGATTTTTACTTGGTGGAGTTGGTGAAATCAATAAACATCGTCAGTCAAATTTCATGGTTGTTGATAAAAGTAAGTATTGACAAAACAAAAATAAATAAACAAACAAAGAAACAAACGTTTATTTAATTATTATATTACAGATACTGCTGTTAGTGACATTGAGGATACATTTAAAAGATTTTTAAAAAGAGATGACATTGACATCATCCTGATTAATCAAAATGTAAATTTTTAAATATTTATTTTATTACAAAATAATAATACTTGACAATATTGTTTTAATTATTATTGGTTATTATTAATAATAGGTTGCTGAAATGATTCGTCATGTTATTGACAGTCATGTACAACCAGTACCATCAGTTCTTGAAATACCAAGCAAAGATCATCCTTATGATGCCAGTAAGGACTCTATTCTTCGACGTGCCAAGGTATGTTTATTATTACTATTATATTTAATAACTACATCTGGTTATTTGGATAATATATATTTATTTAATTTTCTCAATTCATAGGGTATGTTCAATCCAGAAGATATTCATTAAATTAACACACAATGATGTGTCCCCCCTTTTCATTAAATAATAAATAATATAAAATAATTATTGATTCAAAAATATTGTATTGCTATATAAAATTTATTCTTTTAACTGTCAAGATGAAAAAAAAAAACTCAAATAGAAAAAAAAAAAGTTATAATAGATGTTTAAACATTCCTGAAAAGTATTAATTAAATTTTCATCATGTTAAAACATTTAAAAATAAATTGGGGGCTTTATTTTATTTGTTTTTTTTTTAAAGGCAGTTTTTATTAAATTGTATAACAATTGTTGAAAAAAAAAAAAATGTGTTTATGAATTAATAAAATAGTTAATAAAACGTGATGTAAATAGATTGTTGAATTGATGAGTATTTCACTTGAATATTATTTTAAATATATATTGTTCACACTGATAATAAATTTTATGATTATTGTATAATAGTTGAGATAAAAAAGTACACACAAGGCAGATTATTTAGCTATTCATTAAATCTAAACAACAAAAAACAAATTATAAAATAAGACTTTTAAATTTGTTGTAAAAAAACAAACAATTCATAGTAAAACTTCAATCAAAATATACAAATATAATAATAATTATTTAAATAATTCTATAATTGTCTTTTGGTGAATTTAATTTGATGTTATTTATAATTTTTTAAATATAATTTTCAATATCTACAAGTCTTCATTTTCTTCTCTCGCTGACATAAATATTTTTTGAACAGTGTGCGTTGCTGCAACTATAAAACAAAAAAAATAAATTAATAAATAAAATATTAATCAATAAAAATATTAATAATTTTACCATTCATTTTTTCAAACCATTGAGGTTTATTTTTCCACTCAACTCCAACAAAATATGCTGGTACACCAGATAGTGTTATAACAATACCCCATCCAACAACTTGTGGTTGTACAAAACAAGGCAAAATAACTAAGAAGGCACAAATTAGTACAAATATTATTGGAATCACAATAGGAACCTGTTAAAATAATAATAATAATAATATAAATTATCATGAATGCTATCTTCATTTAAGTTTAAATTATAAATTTTTAATATATTATTTTACTTTGATTGGTCTTTCCATTTCTGGTCTTGAATATCTGAGCCAAAGAACTCCAGATACTGATAACATTATGAAAAATGATTCAACAAAACTGCAGTATGTTATTAATACAAATATATCATTTGTACAAAGCATCAATACAGATAGTATACCCTAAAAATAAATTATATAAATTATATATAAATAAATAAATAAATTAGTTAGTTTGTTAATTTTATTACCGAAAATACTAATGCAGGTGTTGGTGTTAATTTATCAACACTAATATGACTAAGCATTGCTGGAAAATGTCCATTACGTGCACCAACAAAACACATTCTTGATGATGTCATAATATGTACACTTAAACCACCAAATGCTGATGCAGCAACAAGTACTGGCATTAACCATGAAAATATACCAAGTGCTTTATCACCAAGTGTTACTGCAATTGCAACTGATGCACGCATTTCCATTGAACTTAATACAGCAAGATATGCAACATTCGCAAGACCATATATTAATGTTACAAGTGGTAATGATATATAAATTGCACGTGGTAAATTAACATAAGGATTTTTTAATTCTTCAGTCATAAAATTTAAATAATTCCATCCAGAATATGAAAATATTCCTGCATAAAATGCTATTGCTATTTGTCCAGGTACAACTGTTGTATCTTTAAATGGTTCATCAAAATTTTGTGTTTTACCTGAATTAAAATTAAATAAAATTAAATATATTTATATAAATATAAGAAAAATAGAAATAATAATAATAAAAAGAAGTTTAACCTGATAAGAGCCAGACTAATCCAACCATAATTATAATAATAACAGCTGATATTTTAGCAAACATAAATACATTTTGCATTCTCGTTGTTCCTTTTACATCATAGCAATTAACATAAGTTAAAAAACCTATATTAAATATTTAAATTAAATATATTTTTTTGTTAACTATTAAATAATCAAGGTTTAATTTTTATAAAAATAAAATAAACTTACATATTGTCACAGCAGCAATTAATCTTGAACTATCACTTGGTACTTCACAGTCTGGAAATAAGGGCTGCATAACATATTGAGCAAATGTTAATGCCATTATGGCATTTGTAGTTGGTCTATTAGAAAAAAAAAATAAATAAATAAATAAATTGATTATGATGATGTTTATTAAAATTTAAAAATACAAACACAAATATTAAATTTGCTGCCCATAAATATAAAAATGATGGTAATGCACCAAATGCTTCATGTATATAAGCATAATCACCACCACTTTTTGGTATACATGTACCCAATTCAGCATAACACAATGCACCAATCATTGACATTAATCCACAAAGTACCCATATTATCAATGAAAGACCAACACTACCAGCTTGTTCAATAACACCCTTTGGTGTTATAAAAATACCTTAAAAATAATATATTAATTAAAACAATAAAAATATTAAATTAAAGATTTTATTAATATAAATAAAAGAAAGTATATAATTACCAGATCCAACAATTATTCCCAAAATAATAGCAACACCTTCTAAAAGACCCAGTTGTTTTTTCATTTGTATTTTTTCATTGCTTCCATTAATTGTTTTATTACCATTTATTGATTGCATTTCTCTCAATTCAATTTTATTTTTAACCATTTTTAATAATTTATTATTGATTTACCTTTAAATATAATTAAAAATTTAAATTACAACTCAACAACTCAACGTTTAAACGACAATTAATTTATAAAACCAATATTATCTTGGATTTATATAACTTTTTTAAAAATATATTTAAATAAATAAAAAAAAATATATATTGATTAAAAGTTGAGCCAAAAGTTTATCAATATTTATTGCACAAGAAATAGTCTTTAAATTACTGACAAAAAAAAAACAAAAAACAAATATAAAAAATTAGGTCAAAAACAGTTGTATAAATAAAAAAAAAAAAATTTATAAATTTAAATAAAAAAAATCACTATCTAAATGCCTGACTGATAATCGTGCATTAACGATATAAAAAATAAGAAAAAAATGATAAATAATAATCAAAATTAGCAAATATTAAATTAAAATAATAAAATAACTTACAATTTTAAGTAAATTTTATTTTTCTTTTTGCAATATCACTTACTCAGCTTGCAATTTATGATCAATAAAAAATTAATATTTTTATTATATAAATTTCTTTGTAATGTTCCAACTATTTTTTATTTTTAACAAGTAAATATAAATAAGAGTATTTATTTGTCTGCCTTCAATCCACTGATGGTACATCCTCTGTAAAATTCAAGTTTAATAATAAATATATTAAAAAAAATAACATGACAATTTGATAAATTGCATAAATGTATCATTAAATACACAATTAACTATAATTATTAAAATTTTTTTAAATAGTTATTTGATATACTCATTGATAATGCCAACTGTAACGTGAGTTGTTGATATGTAAACAATTCAAGTCCAGGTGTACAAATTGCACAAGAATAATAATAATTAATTAATTAATTAATAATTTAAAAAATGATTTTTATAAACTCAAAGTTTTGGGTATTATTAATTGCATGATGTATTTTATTTATATATTAATTTTACAGTTATTATTACATACCAATTGGAGTAAGTATAATAAAAATTATATTAAATTTGTAAATCACACTTCCTAGTTGACTCTGGTTGAATCATTTGATGGCTGCACGTGTCTCTAATTGTGTATTGATATTTATAGATATCATCTTGTCTTTACTGTTATTTTAATTAGTTTGGCATTGTTTTAACAAGTCATCATTGGGGATGCTATATAATAATAATACTGTAAATTTTTTATTATTATTTTTTTTTTTAATGGGATTGAATTTGCAATTGTTATATAGGGGGCGTTGATTCGCAACTCAATCGGCAAAAACATTTTTGCAAAAAATAATAATAATACAATTATTTATAATTTATTTTTTACATAATTGACTTATTGATTAACAAACCAAAAAATAGTTTGTAAATTTTTGAATGTCTTGAATATGAAATTTTTTAAATTTACAAAATATATTGTATTAAACAACAACTGGTACAAATAAAAAATCATATCATCATTGATTAATTAACATAATAAATTTATAATTCATGTAACTACATCTTCACATGATCCATCACAATCCATCATCAGCACTTTCATTCAGACTTTTTCATTTGGATTTATATGACTGCATTTTTAAATTTCCCTGTATTGAATTAAATTAATAAATTTATTATAATATAAGCAAACAATTAACGACTAACAATAAGATGATATATACTTACTCTGTTATTTACTGATATGATTGATAAATCATTGTGGTGCTTTCAGTTTGATATAATTAAATTACATGTTGTTGTTGTAAATATTTAATATAATGATGATTGTGTTTATTGTCATAAAAATTTTGAGATAATTTTACATTTTGAAATTAATATTTTCAATTGTTGTATTTTTGATTCATCATTTGGTCCATTTATTGTTTTTAATATTCCATGATTAACTCGAGGATATATTTCAGACTTTAATATATTCATCTTGAAAAATCTATCTGTTTAAATTAATTTTTTATCAATAAAGTAAGTTGATTTTTAAATAATTTATAATAATTAATTTTCATTGTTTACCTGAATTTATAATTGTTATTATTATTATTATTATTATTATTATTATTATTATTATTATTATTATTATTATTATTGAATATTCCATTTTGCAGTTTATTAATTTTGGACATTGAGCATGCGCGAAATTTCG
>WSYQ01000956.1:0-30983 GCA_011426435.1 Lysiphlebus fabarum
ACATAAATTTTTTTATTTTAATAAATAAATGCTTTAAAAAAAGACAATTATTTGTCTAATTATTGTTTTAAAAAAAATTTAATTAATCGCATTCTTTGTTTTAGCAATTTGTTAATTATAAATGCATGTAATAAATTACATGAAAAATTTTTTTGAATAAATAAATAACCAAGAAAAAAGATAATTTCATTCGAAAATTTCATTTGTTTTCCTAGTTAATTATTGATTATAAATGAATTAGAAATTTTCTGAATTGATTATTTACAGGAACAAATAGTTATTGAATAAGATGTCATCACATAAAAAACACATATTGGTACAATTGCTTTATGAAAATTATTTTCAGTTGCATTCTTTCCTCAGCTAGTTTTACAAATCAAATTCATCTAAAACTACATAAATAATTTTATTGATAAATCAATAGTTACGAAAGAAGATATGATTAAAAAAAACCCAATTAAAAATTACATAAATTTTTTTCGAAAAATAGGATCGACTAGAATGACCGATGCAATTAATTAAACAATTTTTTAAAGAGTACTTGTACCAGTAATTTTCTTTTTTTAAATTATATTTTCTTTCATAATTATTTGTTTATTTAAAAACTTAATTTGTGTAATTTCAAATACATTTATTAAGAGCAAACAGTTCAGGTCTAATCAATAGTTTAATCAATTGCATATGTCTCCCTAGCCATTTGTTTTTTTGAAAAAACAATTTATGTAATTTTGAATGCAATTATAATAAACACATAACTAGGACGATAGATGCAATTGTACCAGTATAATTGTCTTTTTTTTAGTGAACATATATTTATTTGAAAATTTAATTTATGTAATTTCAAATATTAAATGAATTTTCGATTTAAAACTAGTACTTCTAAACATGTAATTATATTTTATGCAAACACGTCTTATCAATTATCAATTGTTCATTAAAAATTTACTTGTACGATCAAGTGGCTCGAGAGACAGATGTAATTAGATAAATATTTTTTTGCTACAATAATAAAACGAGAAATTGAATTTTTTTTCATTATATCTTTGTCCGTAGATATTTGTTTATCTAAAAGTTATGTATGTAGTTTTTCTATCCTGTATCTATTTGTTTATTAAAATAATCAATTCAGATAAGTTCTTATCCATTTATGATCAACAATTGACAAGGAAGACAAGTGCGATAGTTTGAATAATTTTTTGAATAATAATCAAACAAATAATCGTCTTTATTCTGATACATCTTATTTCTTCTGCATTTGCTTATTCAAAAAAAATTTTCATGTTATTTATTACATGCATTTATAATTAACGAATCTCTAAGAAAAAAAGTGCAATTGACTGATCAATTTTTTAAATAATAATTGAATAAGTAGTCGACTTTTTTTTGCAACCTCATCTATTCTTATATATTCAGGAGTTAATTTATTAAAAAAATAATTTTTATCATCTCTATAGAGGTGGTAAATATACCTTGTCCAAGAAAACTAGAAATACAGGAGGAGTAACTCGCCTCGAAAATGTCAGCCTCGTTTGTTAGCTAAGGTTGTAGGGCTTGAAGAAAAAAACGAAAAAAAAGAAAAAAAAATAATAAAAAAACTCAATATGGCGGAGTATGGAGGATAAATTAAGTTTTTTTGAGGTTATGTAGGTTTTTTTTTAAAATATGGCTTCAGCTGAAAAATTTTATTTAGAAAAAGTGTTAGTCTTGTTGTCAACTATTTAAAAAAAAAAAAAAACCACCTAACCTCAAAGTGGACTATGTTCATACTTTGAACTTCGCCATTTTGAATTTTTTTGTAATTTTTTTTTTTTTTTTTGTTTGTTTTTTTGAGTCCTACAACTTTTTCAAATACTATTTTTCGATTGGAAGCATATTTTTCGAGCAAAGTCCATTAAAAGGTGAAATTTAGCCAAAAAAAAAGTTGATTTAATCGAAAAATTTTTCAAATAAAAGGTGTTAGTTTTGATGTGAAAACTTTTTGGTACAAAAAAAAAGTATAGTTCCCATTCAAAAAAATTATGTTCATACAGAAAACTCCGCAATTTTGAAATTTTTCGATTTTTTTTTTTTAAATTCATATGTCCCCCTCTGTTTCCTACATTTTTTATTTAAACTATTTTTCAATTGGAGCCATATAAAAAAAAAAAAATCCATTAAGAGATTAAAATAGGACACCCAGTATATAAATTGTTGCCAAAATACGATTAAAACTAAAAAAAAGATAAAATTAAAAAAGTCATATTCTTCTACACATTTTTCTGAAATATTATAGTGTAAGATTTGTGACTCCGGGGTCAAGCACCGGCTCATCACTCGAGTAGCCCGGGTTCAAGACCGCCTTGAAGCGTTATTTTCTCAAAAACTGTTTCTATAGAACATCATACCAATTTTTTTTTATTAAAAATAATCCTATAGACCGAATTCTATAAAAAAATTATAAATTTATTCTATAAAAATCATAACTACAAACTTTATAAAATTTATTCTATAAAAAAAGCGTCAGATTTATATAAAAATTTTTATAAATCTATTTCTATAGAAAAGGATATAAAACGTTTTTTTATAAAAATAATCCTAAATTTATAATAATGAACCAAATTCTAAAAAAATAATAAATTTATTCTATAAAAAAAGCACCAAATTTATATAAGAGTTTGTATAAAAATTTGTATAAGAATTTGTATAATTTGTTACTTTTTGCTACGTGAAATATATTTTACATAATTGTATAAAAAAAAACTATAAAAAAATAATATTTGTATCAAAATATTATAACTATTCACCAAGATATTCAAACATTTTTTGGTAGAAAATTGAACTATCAGTCAAGCTGCGTGTCAAAAGCTACTGCTTTTAAAATCGTTTAGTCTTTGATTTAGAATATGCATGCAAACGAATTTTTACATGTGCTGT
This sequence comes from Lysiphlebus fabarum, assembly GCA_011426435.1. Classification (NCBI taxonomy): domain Eukaryota; kingdom Metazoa; phylum Arthropoda; class Insecta; order Hymenoptera; family Braconidae; genus Lysiphlebus; species Lysiphlebus fabarum. Next base: position 2,914 of record WSYQ01000956.1, read on the forward strand.
AGTGAAAAGTTTTATAATTTTATACTTATGCAATTGATTTCAATCATGCACAGTTTCTACAACCGGGTGACTTGAATTAAACAATTTGAGAATTTTTGTTGAAAAATATTTAACTGCAGCAGTACACATAGTTTGTTCAAATTTTTTATGGTTAATATCTTTGAAAATATCAACATGTGCTCTGAATAACTTTTCACAATATTTAACAATTTTAAAAATGCTTTTAGATGGTATACACAATCCTCCTCTATTGATAGAATTTGAAATGCTGTATGTTGATGTAAATGAAAAGTCATATTTGTGATCCTCGTGGGACGTAAAAATAAAATTTATGCTGATGGCCGGTCATGCCACTATATTTCTGGTTGCTGCAACTGAACAAAGTTGCGCTGCATTAATGCTCGGTTACGACAGCCTATCCGGCGAGTAAATGAGAAGTTATATTTTACTTCTTGAAGGATGTTGTGAATCTTCACTAAGTTGTGACCATGGTACAAATACTACAGGTATAGCCAAGAAGACTAGAGACAAGGAGAATAAACTTTAGTGGAGGGGGTAACATCTAGTGTCCTAGAATACGGCGGCTATGTAGAGTGCGCCAATTTTACTCCTGAACGGCGCACTACGTAAGGCGCAGTTTCTTATATTTTACTAACTTAATCTAATTTATATACTAACTTACTTTTTTAGTTTTTATAATAATTATCAATTTATATTGATTCAAAATCAAACCTAAATTTTATATTACTTATAATCAATTGTATAGCAACATTGCAGAATTATAAATATTATTTGAAGTTGTATTTAATACACTAAATTATTGAGTGGTAAAATTTGATTTTTTTTTTAATAATAAAAAAGATGAACTTCAATTTTTTTTCATTAATAATCAATTGTTATTATCTGTAAATCTTATAAAATCAATAAAATAATAATTTTACTATTTAACTACTGAAAATACAACAGGCAATACATATTATCAATCATAATCTTTTTAAACTTGTTTGCTTGGTACTCGTCTTTTGTTTGAGTATCGGGCCGGTGGGCTGAGGTGTACAGGGATAAAAAACTGCGCCTTACGTATTGCGCCGTTCAGGAGTAAAAGTGGCGCACTCTGCATAGCCGTCGTATTCTAGGACACTCCCTCCACTAAAGTTTATTCTCCTGGGTAGCTATTCTTGACTCGATTATCCCACCTACACGGGATAACATGAAAACGCCTGAAAATGATTTAGTCGTTTGATGTAAACCATTGAAAAGGATACAAATTAAGCTAAAATTTTCATGTTTTGCGACAAAAAAGTTATCTCAGTCGCTCGGGATAACTTGCGGATAATCGAGTCAAGAATAGCTACCCTGGTCTCTAGTCTTCTTGCCTATGCTATATGTATACTGTGTTTCATTTCTCGTTGTACATTGCGTTGCCTGTTGCGTTGTCTATGTATGCTGTGTTTCAATCTCCGTCCCCGACTTCCGTCCCCAACTCCCGACTCCCGTCCCCAACTTCCGTCCCCGATTTTCATGACGAATTTTTTTTTCACCTACCCTCCAAAAAGAAGTTTCACTTCAAAAAAAATAATGAAAAAATTTCATTTTTTCAATTTTTTGGAGCTATGATATTATGAAAAATATTAGAGATAGGAAAATGTTATATTGAACTGTTTTGTTATATTCGACGAGTTTTATATCACCAAAGTCATAAAAAAATTTTATCATTCATTATTAAGTCGCACTTACACAAAACGACGTAAAATGACCGATTTTTGACGGTTTATTGCAAATTTGACCACTTTGCGCATTCGTAGGAATTTTTTCCGTATTTTTCCCGTAATCCTGAGCAAATTCCCTATAAGAAACCGATAAAAAAACATGTTGTCTCGGATATCGGAATATCCCCCAATTTTTGAATAGATGATGCAGTTGATAATAAAGTTTTATAATCAGATAGTACACCATGCAAGTTTCAAAATTGATAACAGAAACCGTACATTCCTGATGGTCTTCATTATTTTGCTTTATTAATATTTCATTAGAATTCGAATCATCTCCCATTTCATAAAATTTTTTTATTATTTTTTTACGAAATCGAGTTTTCTTGGCAAAATCTAGACAATTCATAAAGCGCCAGTTTTTTATTTCTTTGGTTATAGATTATCTAACAAAAAACAAAAAACAAGTATTTTGTACAAAAAAAAGAGTCAAGTACTCGAAATTGTAGTCAATTTGTAATGTAACTTGTTTTGCCATTAATTAATCTAAAATGTTAAAAAAAAAAAATAATAAAAAAAAAAAATTGTACTTGACCCTGCGTAGTTTTTCCTAAATTAAAAATTAAATTTTAAGCCAACATTATTCAATCTTATGTTTAGCAGGGTCAAGTACAATTTTTTTTTTATTTTTTTTTTTTTTTTAACAATTTAGATTAATTAATGGCAAAACAAGTTACATTACAAATTGACTACAATTTCGAGTACTTGACACTTTTTTTTGTACAAAATACTTGTTTTTTGTTTTTTGTTAGATATTACATTTTTTTGTAAAGTTTTTTTTTGTATCATACACAATTCTTATATCATCAAGTTTTCATACATTTTCAAGTAAATATTAATAAAATTCTGCAGTGCAGCCAATATAACAACAAGAAAAAAATCTGGTCAGTTTGAGAAAAACGCAAAGACCGTAATATCGATGATGCTTTAAATATATATTGCCGCAACGAAAAAATACGAAGCCTCATTATCCTCTTTAAACTCTATTAATTATTAATTAAATTTCTAAAAATTGGGGACGGAAGGGGGCAAAATATTTGATGTATAATAAGGCACGGTAGTTATTCTTACACACACATATATATTTCCTTTCTCATACATGACTCGAGGCACTACCGTGCCTCTTGATTTGTATCATCTTGTTATGTTTGTAAATTTATACGATACGAAAACAATTTCTAAATAAACTTTATGATCAAGAGGCACAGTAGTGCCTCGTGTTAAGTATGAGGAAGGAATTAACTTATACATTATAATTTTGAAGAGAAAAAAATTTGTAATAAAATACAATAAAAACCAACGAAGAAATTTTATTTTCGATACATGTAGTTAAGGCTGAATGTCAAAATATTTAAAAAAAATTCCCTCTCACAGATTTCGATCAAAGTAGGCTCATTTTTTAAGTCAAATGAAGATCTATTTTATGAATTTTTTTTTGTAATTTTCTATCACGTTTTAACCGAGATAATTAGGGTCAAAGTTGACAAAATTTAGCTTTATAACACACAAGCATAGGGAGCATCGGCACGTTTTCACTTCTATTGAGAAAAGCTCTCACAGAAAACCTTCATTTTACTACAGCTTATACTTTTTTAAATAACGAAAATAATAAAAAAAAAATTATCAATTTCTATCACGAATTGTAAAAGTTAATAATTAATTCATACAACAATTGACGCTCATCAACTGTCGAACAATACATAGAAAATGTAAACTTCGCAACGATGTTCTCTTTTCTCTGTCTGTTTTGGTTGATTTCTCGTATTATGATCACACACGCCCACTTACTAGTCCAAGTAGTTTACATGCGGCGTTTCACGAACAGGAATTTTCTTGCTAAAGTGGTATTAGTATTCGTAAATATAGGCTGCCCACACTCATACAACTGAAAACGCGACAGTAAAGTATAAAAATTTATGACAAAAGAGAGGATGCTCTTTTTTTTCTGAACCATGGTTGTAAGGGTGCCCCGTTGAACCCAAAGAGTCGTCCTACTTTGGTAGTTTTTAAAAAATAAATAAATTATTTGTTTTATTTTAACAATATTTTATGATATATATCGATAATATTTTTTAGCCGATATTATCAATATATCGATAGTTAAAAAAATATATATCGGTCGATATATTATTTTTTTTAAATAGGGATCTGACCTATGGGCGGGGCTTAGCCACTCACGCACACACTTATTGTGTAAAATCTCATCAGTGAGACAATATGGCGAATTCCGGATTATTTTACTATAGTATGATATCATCAACATAGCATACTGTATAAATTTTGTAATGTAATTTATGAAGTCCGGAAATAGTTCACTATACGCCACCAGATGCCATGGTGAATAGGTCAGATCCCTATATCACCGATATGTTATTATCGGTCCTTTTTCAACTATCGCACATCCCTAAAGGCCCTTGTCGACTAGCATAGTTTTTCTAAAAAGTTCTATGGCATAGCGCTTGGGTAGAAATAGTTCAGCCATGACGGCTATAGGGCGGCATTCTAATCGTTTATTGAAATGATTCCAGCTTTACCAACATTCGTAAAATCACATCAAAAAATAATTAAACGCATAACCTTTTTCATTTGTTTACTCTTGTTGACAAATGACAATACGATATTCTGACAGTCAATCAATCAATTAATGGAGACTGTAAACAAAGAACAACAAAGAAGTATAGCTTATTTATAGAATGCCCCTTTTTTTTTTTTTTTTCAAAGTTGGCTGCATCTAAAAAAACGAGTGTGAAGTTAGCAGAACTATGCTCGAAATCAGTGATGGGTCTGTGGCCGATTTTTGACTTTATTACATTACATGTAAATTACTGTAATTTACATGTAATTTATGTAATTTATGTAATTTATGTAATTTATGTAATTTAGTCCGCCGCTATTTTTATAGCATCTTTTTTACCGGCCGTCAACAAAAAGCGAGCTGTCAATTGATGTTTACATGTTATATTAATAAACAATAAACAATTAAATTATTAAAAATTAATCATTTAACAATTATAACGTTTGAAAAAAATATTTTTGCATAACGACATAACAAAATGACATCCAAGAACATTATATTTTGATATTGCTAAAAATTTTACCTGAATTAAACGTAACTTTTATCTTGTTAAATCAACTTATTATTATATTATTGCATTTAATGAATAAATATAGTATATAATAATATTTACAAAAAACAATTATAATATTTATTGCTGAATCAGTAAAAATAACATATCGTTGTAAAATAAGAATTAGATGTGAACAATAAATTATAAACATTAATATAACATCATAACCTGCATTAATTTGACATATACAAATGAAAAATAGAGTTTATCCTTGTCATTTTTTTTTATTTTTTGTCATTGTAAAAAAAGAGAGAAAGCAAAAAATTTCAAATTACCAACTGTAGAATCAAGGTTCCGAGGTTGCTGTAAGATGGCGCAATGAAATTTATGTAAATTACCCCATGTATGAAAGTCAGCCATGTAAATTACAAGCCCATCACTGCTCGAAATGCTGCACGCAGCATTTTTCCAGCATAGTCCTCAGCGGCCATTTTTTAGTGAGTTTTTGGTGATATATAGTGACCAAAGTGCTATGGCATAGAACTTTGTTGAAAAACTATGCTAGTCGACAAGGGCCTTAAGAGTAATACGACAAGTAGAGTGAAACTATGAAGACTAGAGACCAGGAGAATCAATGTACATTGGCTTTGGGACAATATATGTCGTAAAACAAACATGTGTAAATGTGGCTATAGAGGCGCTGGCCTCGTATAGGCTAACTAAAACCAGCCAATCAGGGGCCACGCTAATAAAAAAATATTAAACGGTAAAAATTTCTTGGCTTTTGTGTTGTTAGCGTTTTTTTTTTTTTGTGGCGTTTCAATATTGATAAATTGTTTATGTATCCAATATTTTGGACTAAATTTTTTGTGGCGTTTTAATATTAAAAAATAGTTTATATATCCAATATTTTGTAGTAATTTTTTTGACAGATGAAATGGTTATGTTTTGCTGAAATAAACTTGTACATTAATAATTTAAATTAAATTGAATTAAATACATGTGTGCATGTGTGAGTGGTTCGAGGTCGACATCAGTGCTAAAACGGCATGTTTATGAAACCTCCTTCTATAGAGAAGTGTACGACGTTTTCGGTCCGTTTGCCTAACCCCCCACTCCATAGAGTTGACTATCCTGGTCTCTAGTCTTCATAAGTGAAATCGTCAAAAGATCACGATGATCAATCAGCGCATGCGCGAGAATATAACGATACATGGAATATAATCGTTTATTGAAATGATTCCAGCTCTACCAACATTCGTAAAATCACAACAAAAAAAAATTAAACGCATAACCTTTTTTATTTGTTTACTCTTGTTGACAAATGACAATACGATATTCTGACAGTCAATCAATCAATTAATGTAGACTGTAAACAAAGAACAACAAAGAAGTATAGCTTATTTATAGAATGTAACCTTTTTTATTTGTTTACTCTTGTTGACAAATGACAATACGATATTCTGACAGTCAATCAATCAATTAATGTAGACTGTAAACAAAAAACAACAAAGAAGCTATAAATGCCCCTTTTTTTTTTTTTTCAAAGTTGGCTGCATCTAAAAAAACGAGTGTGAAGTTAGCAGAACTATGCTCGAAATGCTGCACGCAGCATTTTTCCAGCATATATAGTCCTCAGCAGCCATTTTTTAGTGAGTTTTTGGTGATATATAGTGACCAAAGTGCTATGGCATAGAACTTTGTTGAAAAACTATGCTAGTCGACAAGGGCCTTAAGCCAAAAAAGTGTACAAAAATCAAATGGTGAATTAGTTTTAAAAATTAAATAAAGAGGGCGAATCACCGCTCTTGGACCACCCACACAATAACATTTTTTTAACACACACACACAATTACATTTATCAATGTGTATTATTATTAATTAATATATAAAATGATCACTTGGATCATTTATTTTTTTTTTACCAAATAATGAATAAAAATAATAAGATTTATAATTAAAAAATTAACAATCAATTGTCAACAACATAAAATTGATTCGTCATTATAAATAACTCTTTATTTTTCAAATGAATAAAATAGCTTTTAAATTATTTTTAAATAACCAAATAGTTAAATAATTATTTATTAAAACTTTTTATTAAATATAAAATGAAAAATAACCAAATAACCAATTTTTTAATGAACAAATAGCTAAAAAAAAAGATGTACTTGAGAATAAGTTAATTTATTTTTCGAATAAATAGATTATTTTTTATTTAACAAATAGCTAAAGGAAAGAATGGACTCAAAGAAAAGGCAATTCATTTCTTTTTTTTCAATAAACAAATGACTGTAAATTATTTTTTAATAAAAAAATAGCTATAGAAAGACATGGACTCAAAGTAAGACAATTTATTTTTCATTTTTTAAATAAATAAATGCCAAAAAATCATTTTTTCATAAACAAATAGCTAAAGAAAAAATCGAACTTAGAAAGAGACAATTTATTCTTTATTTTTCAGATAAATTAATCCCTGAAAATTATTTTGTAATCAACAAAAAGCTAAACGAGTGGTTGGACTTGAAAAAAGACAATGTATTCTTTGTTTTTTAAAGGAATAAATGCCTACAAATTTTTTTTTTTTTGACAAATAGCTAAAAAAAAAGATAGACTTAATAAAAAAAATATTTTTCAACGATTATTGCTGTTAAAAATATTTCTCTAGCTGCATCAAATTTTTCAGCTGTTCAGTTTTGAGTGTTCTTATAAAAATAAGCTTTTGAATTATTTTCGATCAACAAATAGCAAGAGGGATATAGATGTTCGTCCCACAACACGTGAAAGTTGTTTCAAAAATTGTCTTTTTTTGAGTCCAATTTATTCTTGAGCTATTTGTTTATAAAAAAATGATTTGAAGGCATTTATTTATGTAAAAAGAAAAAATAAATTGTGTCTTCTTAAGTCTTTTTCTGTAGCTATTTGTTTTTTGAAAAAATACTTTACAGTGATCGATTTATTTAAAAAATAAAATCTATATATTGTTTTTATCTCGAACACATCTTTTTCCTTAGCTATTTATCTATTAAAAAACAATTTCCAGGAATTCATTTATTTGAAAAATAGAAAATAAATTGTCTTTCCCTTAAGTTTTAATCACTTTCTTCTCATTGTTATTATTGACAGTACAGTTAATATTTAATTAGTAATATTCTATTATAATAATACTCTTTTTATTATTAAATTAAAAAATATATATTGTTATTAAATCTACTTAAGACCGCTGACAGCTCAAACATCAACTTCACATATTGACATCATCAAAAATGATAAATAAAAATAAATATAAACATTGCACCTACACATATAAAGATACCGTTTCATAGATTATCACACGTACGCGTATTCTATCAACTAAAAGTGGTGCAAGCGCTGCAAAAGAGCATTCTACAGGCCAAAAAAGAACTAATTCAGCCGTTGATTTTTTGTAGCGTTTTTGGCTCGATAGCCCTTTTTAAGTTCGTTCTCTTCTTCTCTATTCTTCATGGACACAACTAAAAACGAAAACACGATAAATCCCTAGATATGCGCTATTAACTTACGCGCAATACTTATCGTGTTTTCGTTTTTGTCAATTTCAATGCAAATATGCAAATATCGTATATATTAAATAGCTAAGGTAGCTAAAGTATACATAAATGCTTAGGAATATAATTGCTGGTAATTTTTTTTTTAAATATATTATAACAGGTATTTAGTAAAATGGGATATTATGCTGTACCAAGATGTAAAAATAATACAAGATGTCATGTAAAAATGAACATGTTTCCAAAAGATAAAAGTAGACGAGCACAATGGGTAAAAAATGCTGGTCAGGATATTACACAGATTGATAAAACATTGTTTGTTTGTGAGGTGAGAGCACCAACATTAATTATTAAAGTTAATAATTTTTTATTATTATAACATAGGAATGTACATGATTTTAACAAGTCACTATAAAATAATATTTTGTCTCAGAAAAATAAAATATACAAGGAACCACTTCCAGAACTTGCATTGATGTTGGACAAAAATATGGGATATTTGAAGAGTAAAAGAAAAAGTATAAGTAAGTTCTTAATTTCTTTATAATATAAAATAAAAATATATGCATATAAACAAATTGGTATCAAAATCTCTATTTAATTATATAGCTGTAATATTGAAAACATGATTTATTAAAATTACATTTACTACTATGTTATTATTACTTTTTTTTATTATTTTTTTTTTTTTTCAGTAAGAAACATAATGCGAAAATATATCGTTATTAATTGTCAATCATCAAAAGGAAATAAAAATAATAAGAAAACAAATAGCTAAAAAAAAAGTGCAGCCAAAAAATTATTTTTAACAGGAATTATTATTTTTTTAAAATACATCTTATTCTTTAGCTGATTGTTTATTTAACAATTATTTATCAATAGGCATTTATTTATCAAGAAAATGGAAAAAAAGCTGCTAAGAAAATAGATGCAGCCAGAAAAATATATATCCTAGCAATAATTCTTCAATATAAAGTGCCTTTTTTTGAAGAGGTAGCTAAGGAAAAAGATGTACTTCATGTTGTTTATTTAACCATTATTTTCGGGCACATATTGAATAATTCTTTTTTTTGAATATCTATTTTCTAAGCTATGAGTTCTTTATTTTTTAATAAATAAAAACATGTAATTCCTTTTCAATAAATGAATAGCTTAAGAAAGAGATCGTCTCAAAAAAGACAGTATATTGAATAATCACCCGAATAATTGTTTATTCAAACATAATATTTACATGTTTTTATTTAGTAAAAAAAAAAAAAACAAACAGCTGAGAAAATCCTTGTATTTTATGTTGTTTATTTAACGATTATTTTCAGGCATTTATTAAATAAATATTGGGATATATATATATCTTTTAGGTATATCCTTTTCCTTAGCAATTTTTTTTTTTCAAATAAATAAAAGTATGTAGATCATTTGACTAACAAAAAGACAATCTATTCTTTTTTTTTTTTGAATAAATCAATAATTATTACTCAAAAAAATAGCTAAAGAAAAAATGGACTCCAAAAAAGATTATTTGCTTCTTATTTTTTACATAAATAAATGCCTTTAAATTACTCTTTAATGAACAAATGGCTACGGAATGAGAGGCACTAAAAAAAGACAATTTATTTTTTACTTTTTGAATAAATGAATAAAATTTATTTTAATAAATAGTCTTTTTTTGAGTGCATCTTTTTGTTTAGCTATTTGTTTATTTAAAAATAATTTCAAGGCATTCATTTATGTAAAAAATAAAGAATAATTTGTCTTTTTCTTGAGTCTATTTTTTCTTTGGATATTTTTTTATTAAAAAATAATTTATGAATTCAACAAATAAAGAAGAAATATAATCTTTTTCTTGAGTACATTTTTTTCTTTTACCTATTTGTTTAATAAAAAATAATTTAAAGACATTTATTTATTTAAAAAAAAAAATAAATTGTCTTTTCCTTGTGTCCATTTTTTTAACTGCTTGTTCTTTTATCTTCTTGAATAAATGAGTTCCTCAAAAGAAGATAGCTGAAGAAAGAGATGAAGTTAAAAAAAAGGCACTTTACTAAATAATTATTGCTAGGATATATTTCTCTGGCTGCATCTATTTTCTTAGCTGCTTTTTTCCATTTTCTTGATAAATAAATGTCTGGAATGAATTGAAACAACATGAAGTACATCCTTTTCCTTAGCTACCTCTTCAAAAAAAGGCACTTTATATTGAATAATTATTGCTAGGATATATATTTTTCTGGCTGCATCTATTTTCTTAGCAGCTTTTTTTCCATTTTCTTGATAAATAAATGCCTATTGATAAATAATTGTTAAATAATCAATCAGCTAAAGAATAAGATGTACTTTAAAAAAACAATCATTCCTGTTGAAAATATTTTCTTTGCTCCATCTTATTTCTTAGCTTTTTGTTTTCTTATTATTTTTATTTCTTTTTGAAGATTGACAGTTAATAACAATATTTTTTTGCATTATGTTTCCTACTGAAAAAAAAAATCAGTAATAATAACATAGTAGTATATATAATTTTAAAGAATAATAATATACCTATATTGAAAAATTTATCTACAAATAATAAGTATAAGTATGTGTATTATTTTGCTCCATTTTTTAAGAATTGAATTGTAAAATTTTTCAATATAGGTATATTATTATTGGTATACAGCTTGATTAATACAAAAAATAATCACAAAGTTGAATTTTTTATACAGCAATAAGGATTAGTTTATTGCAATTTAAATAACAATCACAATGAGATTTTGACTTTTATTTACTGACGACTCGAGTATAGAGCCAGTGGGCTGAGGTGTACAGGGATAGAAAACTGCGCTTTACGTAGTGCGCCGTTCGGGAGTAAAAGTGGCGCACTCTACATAGCCGCCGTATGCTAGGACACTAAATGTTACCCCCTCCACTGAAGTTTATTCTCCTGGTCTCTAGTCTTCTTGTCCTAGATATATGTAGGGTTGTTAGCAGGGTTGTTAAAATCGAGGGTTTTTGAGTTGTTTACAATTATCCATGGATAAAACGTTCAAAACGTTTAAAACAGGATAAAACGGATAAAACGGATAAAACCCACCTGATCTCTCGTAGGCTCAAACTTTCCCTCTTACCGACTATACTTACACTCTTAACCTGTCAAACAAATGTTGTTTATTTAATAAACATTAATAATAACAAGTTTATAAAATTTATAAACATAATATTTATATTATTTATTTATGAACAAATTTGATGATCATATATTTAAAAAAAAACATATTAATAACAACAAATTTATTTAGGTTCGTTTGTTTGTTTTGGTAGCAGTTCCCAATTTCGCCACTAGATGGCGACGTTTTATACAAATGGTTAAAACTAAGGATGTTTTAAACTATGTTTTAAACATAGTTTAAAACATTATGTTTTATACATTAACAACCCTGGTTGTTAGGCTACTCTGGGTATTCTTGACTCGATTATCCGCAAGTTATCCCGAGTGACTGGGATAACTTTTTTGTCGCAAAACATGAAAATTTTGGCTTAATTTGTATCCTTCTCAATGGTTTACATCAAACGACTAAATCATTTTCAGGCGTTTTCATGTTATCCCGTGTAGGTGGGATAATCGAGTCAAGAATAGGTACCCTGGAGTGCTATTTTTAGACTCTTACTGCGGGAGTTACTGCGGGTCCTGCAATAACTGTTCGCCGGTATGAATTTGTGTCGCAATATTGAAAAGTAAAGGCGCTCTTCAACGATTTTCATGCAAACTAACCATATTTCGGTAAATAGGTTAGGAAAACATAAAATATGGTTGGTTTGCATGAAAATCATTGGAAAGCTTTTTGATGTCGCGACACAAATTCATGCCGCAAATTGTTTTTCGCAGTAACTCCCGCAGTAAGAGTCCAAGAATTGGACGGCATTCCGTGGCTCCCATTCCGTTCGAACTCTAAAATGGCGACGAATAAAATGAAAAATGTAATGATATTAAAAGTTACTAATATATCACTAGCATATAGAATGCCACAGCTGTTATTTGTTGATAGTTTGATACATGTTTGTTAATAGATATACGTTATATAGAGTTGTTAATTTATTTATTTTAATCGTTATTAAAACTGTTAATATTGTTAAATATTTAAAAGTACGATAAAAATTGTCTGAAAAAGCATTATCTTCTGTCACACATGCTGTGTTATATGATGAACATAATAAACCAATGATAATAAACAATCAAATATACCTGTGGAATGTAATTGGCAAGTATAAACAAATATTAAATATTATATCGAACATCTAAAAAGATGGAACATGTAAAGCAGCCATTATTTCTCCAGAAAGCAGAGAATATGCGCGCGCATATACTCAATTCATGCAACTTTAAATTATAATTATTTTTAATTAATTACTTAAAAATTGATGAAGCCCAAACAACAATATTAATAAATTTGGAATGCCCAAACGATTTCCTAAAACGTACCATGGTAGTTTTTAATTAAATCATAATGACTATAAATTGTCGGCTAATTTGATAATTAATTTTCGTTTAATTAATTAAAAAAAAAACTATGATAACCCAAACGTTTTTCTTTGAAACGTTTTGCCCACACGAAGCACAAACGATAGGAATTTTTCTCACAGGTGTAGCTGGTATTTGTCGGCTAAATTCAAGGTGCTGGAGTACTCGCCTAGAAAATATATGTCAGTCTCATTTGTTCGTCAAGGTAAACTGTCATGACTTCTAGATGCGTTCAGATAGGGAGTACTTCTAGTCTTTTTGGAAATAAGAAAACGATTTTATAAGTGCTTTCAGAACACTAGCTGATGAAAAGTATAAATATTTTTTACTTTCGCTTATTATTGCCTCTCATAACAGGTATCCGTATTATATTTTTAAAGTTATTGTATGATAAAAAAATAATGACTTTTGATTAGATTATCTTCAATTCGGTTAGTGATTCTCAATCTTCCAGATCATAGTAGAAACAAGATATAGATGTATAGATTGAAAAATTGTACCAGTTTTGACTTTACTAGAAATATTAAATTTATGGCAAATGCTGAAAATGGTCCCGTGCCCGCCGGCTGTGAGGGTCAAAGATTATCTTTGATTTTGGCTTTTCTACGATTCGTAGTGTTTCTTATAAATATGTGTAGTTTTACCAAGTTTATAAGGGACTTAGTTTATGTTATTTTGGCAAATAAATTTTTTTTTTTTCTAAGTTTTTTTCTTATCTTAGCATTTATATATACCTTTGCAATTACATATACCTTTGCAATTATATATACCTTAGCAAGATCTACTAACCATGCATGGGTAATAAAAAATTATCCGCAATTATATCTCTAAGTATTTATATATACCTTAGCAATTATATACACCTTTGCAATTACATATACCTTTGCAATTATATATACCTTAGCAAGATCTACTAACCATGCATGGGTAATAAAAAATTATCCGCAATTATATTCCTAAGTATTTATATATACCTTAGCAATTATATACACCTTTGCAATTACATATACCTTAGCAATTATATACCTTTATAATAATTTAAACTTAGAAAAAAAAAAGAATTTATTTGCCAAAGTCCATTGTAAGGTAAAACTTGGTAAAACTAGGCATATTTATAAGAAGCACTACGAATCGTAGAAAAGCCAAAATCAAAGATAATCTTTGACCCTCACCGCAGGTTGCCACGGGACCATTTTCCTATGCAGCCAAATTTATGACAAAAAGTATACAAGTCTTTGTTTAACGTAACTAGTAAACGATTTTTAAGTTTTGGTCAGAATGTGAGTTTTACGGGAATGATATCGGCAATATCGGTTTTACTTTAACTACCGACTATAATAAATATTAGAAAATGTTGGTATTGTAATAATTGTACAAGAAATAACATTTTTCAAAAGCATCTTTTTCTCAAGCTATTTGTTTCTTTAGCATTTTGTTTAATAAAATAAGCAATGAATTATTTTTTTAGGAAACAAATAGCTTAAGGAAGAGATACTTTGAAAAAAAAGTAATTTCTTGTAGAATTATTGCTCATTAAAATGTTATATCTCGTTTGCAGACTAAATAAACAACAAAATATATAATTGTGTACAAAGAATTGATTCTCTAATTATTTTGATAATATTTTTGGAAGTTTCTTAATTTCTATCAAATTTTATTTTTTTTAGTAGAAACGTTTTCTACTGTTTTCTTGGTGCTTTTGATAGACCATGATCCCTACGACGACTAGGACGACAACTGTGATTGCACCAACAAGCATTAGGAAGAATATCTTTAATCCACTCATAGCTGATGGCTTCGGATCATCAATATGTTCTGTATTGAAAATAAATAAATCACTGAATAAAACCAATCCAAAATGTCGGGTATAATTTATTGAAAAATGAACAGAAATATTACTACCTCGTGGAGAATCAAAGTATGTTGCTGATGGAACAATTGAAGAACGATCGTGGATATCATTCGGCTTAAAAGAAAAAAGTTTAATTTATCATAGTTTGTAAGCTCAAGATAATTCACGATAATCTAATTTTTCTTACATCAACTTGCGTATCGAGTTCATATAATCTAAATGACAAAATATCATGATTATCCGATAAATCACCGGTTGTGGCAGTAATACCAAAAAAGTATTGTGTTGGTAATTGAATCCCTTTCACGGAAAAGCATTCTTTGAAGGCCTTTTTATTTTCAATATCAGTTGAAACTATTCAAAAACAAAATAATCAATTATCAACAATATGTTTCAGATTCATCGGAACTGTGAAAATAAAAAGAAAAATAAAAAATAATTTTTACCTGTCAACGTGTCTCCTTCGTATCTGACGGACAGATACGTGTCATAATCGAGATTTCTGAATTTTGCTTCACAACCATCTAATTGAGTATGTGTGCCATCTCTGTCATGATCATAGTGTAATGTGCCATTATTTATCATAGCTGATATATATGGATGTTGATGCTGAGAGTTGTAATAAAATTTGTATAGGTATATTATATTTTAATAAACTGACGCGTCACAATTAATATTGAATCAGAAAACAGAAGCAAACCAGTTTTTATAAAACCTTACGTACGTTATGAGGACCATTGTGATTACTGTATGTATCAAGAATAACAGCAAGACCTTTAAAATAATCTTTGTAACCAAAAACAGGGCCCGGCTTCATTTTTTCCGATGCATACCATATTGCAAAACCGTCCCCAAATAAATCACGACTTTTACCATGAGTTTTAAAATGAATATGGGCTTCCCAATTTCTGATGTTGCATGGCTAAAAGTGGAGTGATCAAATGTGTGTATGTGAGTTTAAAAAAAAAATTTTCTTTTTTGTATTTTACGTTACCACAGAGTTCCAGAGTGATCCTTGTTGACTTTGAATATCGGTTGTTAGCCTTATGTAGTCATTTGTAACTACTGTACTGCCCATAAAATCCCAGTATGGCACAGACATTCCCATACCTGTATAAATCAATGATATGGTTGTTATTTGGTTCACTACTATATTGTTTACAATAAGAGGATGTTTACCTTGATATGGTTTGCCAAGAGAATGTTCTCTTTTCATAAAATCTTTGGTGTTCCATTTTGCGTTGACAGCCCCAATACCAATAATCACGAGACACAACAACCAGTGCATATTAGAGATTGACTAATTTAGAAAGCACCTGTCTGAAGTATAACAAATTATAAGATGAGGAATATTGAAAATTAAATTTAAGTGATTATTATGGCTTAAAATCGACCAGTTATGATCAAAATTTGATTTCAGACCACGCAAATACAATTAAAGTATTTATTTATATATCTAAATATACTTTCGAAGGTTTTTCTATCAAATTTATTTTAGTATGGGTCGATAATTATTTTGCCAAGTCGCGAATGATCAACTAAAATAATAACGTAAAACGACACATCACAATAAATGACAGTGATGGGTCTAGGGTCGATTTTTGAGTTTAAAGCGGTGTGTCTATGAAAACTAGAGGCCAGAGTTGCCAGATACTGAAAGTGGCAAAGCGCCACGGTACGGCTTGGACGGAGCCAAAATGCGCCATGTTTTTTTTAGAGAGAGCCAATAAAAGCGCCAAAATTTAAAAATAAAAAAAATTGTAAAATAATATAACACAATGTTTTTAATAGGTTTTTTTTTTTTATTTCTTTATTTAATTTTTCAAAATATTAAATATACACTAATGCATATGTATGTGTGTATTTAAGGTATATTATTTATTGAGTTCTTGAAAAATAGCTCTCGTTAATATATGTATATCTTTATTTTTATTTTTATTAAATATCTAAGTATAATAAACTATGTATCTTTTTTAAAATATTTATCAAAAAACCAACACGCATATACTAGTGTATTAATATATTTTTAAATCTTTATATACTTTATATACTTTATATGTTTCTTGATATATATTTATTTGTAGTATATTTATTATTGCTAATTTTCAGTTTCTTTGGTTTGTTGAAACACCTGTAATTATAATTTTATTAGAAGGGTTGTTTTTTTTTTTCATAAAATAAAGTCATATACCACATGAAGTCAATGTCTTTTGGGTTTTGGATTTTATAGTTGAAGCAATTGATTGATGACGATTTGATTCTAGATGACGGTTGAGGCCATTTTTATGACAACGTAATGTGGCCAAGCACCAGGTACAATATGCTTGATCATAATCCCTTCTTGTTTTTTTTTTTTTCAGGACATTTGATAAGCCAGTCTAACAAAAAAATATTTAAATAATATTAAAATTCAATGACTTCTAATAAAATATATATTTACATATATATAAAATATAAAATACAAACAAAAGAACATAAAACAAAATTAAGGTTATATAATGCGTAATTAAAAAATACCTTGATATTCTGGAATTTTTTCCCATTCCGTTTTATAAACACGATCATCATCTTTTTTTATAATATTTTTTTTTATAATATTAATTTTTTTTTGTTTTGATTTACACTCATTGTTATCTTTGAATTTGACGTGTCTTTATAAATATAATTACACCTGATGAAAACTGATGACAAGTGAAAAACACGCATATGAGGGTCCGGATCGTAGAACCCTCTTAGCGCTCGAGCCACCGTAAATGCAGTGTTGTACATGAGTAAAAATTTGAAAATTTAAAATTCCGAAAAAAAAAAAAAAAAAATACCTTATTAAATAGAATGAAAAATTACATTTTTTTGCCGATATACTTTTTTTTCTATGACCTTTAGATAATTAGATAAAAAATAAAAAATTTTTAAACTCAAAATAGGTACTTTTTTAAAATGTAACTCGTGATAACTTGGTCAATTATTAATGAATTTCTTTGAAAATTGATAAGTTGATCAAATACAGTTTACCGATAATATTAGCAATAATAAAATTTTATTTTACTCATTTTGTTTATTTATATTTATTGTTTATCTGATCTTGGTAAAAAAATACGTTTGTCAGACTTTGATATTAAAAAGTATCGAAAAAATTTTGGATTTTATAAATATTTAAGCGACGTATTTATTTATTATAGTTTCAAGAATATATATACAAATTTTTAAATTTTTTTATTAATAAATGAACGAGTTATTAATTAAACAATAAAGAGCGCGCACCACCGTCATTGCGTCAATTGTTACACAGAGTAACAATATACAGGACACAGCATACTGGATCTTTGACGCAATGACGGTGGTGCGCGCTCTTTATTGTTTAATTAATAACTCGTTCATTTATTAATAAAAAAATTTAAAAATTTGTATATATATTCTTGAAACTATAATAAATAAATACGTCGCTTAAATATTTATAAAATCCAAAATTTTTTCGATACTTTTTAATATCAAAGTCTGACAAACGTATTTTTTTACCAAGATCAGATAAACAATAAATATAAATAAACAAAATGAGTAAAATAAAATTTTATTATTGCTAATATTATCGGTAAACTGTATTTGATCAACTTATCAATTTTCAAAGAAATTCATTAATAATTGACCAAGTTATCACGAGTTACATTTTAAAAAAGTACCTATTTTGAGTTTAAAATTTTTTTATTTTTTATTTTTTATCTAATTATCTAAAGGTCATAGAAAAAAAAGTATATCGGCAAAAAAATGTAATTTTTCATTCTATTTAATAAGGTATTTTTTTTTTTTTTTTTTCGGAATTTTAAATTTTCAAATTTTTACTCATGTGCAACACTGCATTTACGGTGGCTCGAGCGCTAAGAGAGTTCTACGATCCGGACCCTCATATACAGTAGCAGAGCATATAGGTATGTTATAGTTTATACTTATCTTATTGCTGAAAGAAAGGCTTATGTCCATACATTTTCTACGCATATCAAATGTAGTTACGAGCTTTTAAAATTAACATCAAAAACGACGATAAATCACTGTTCATGTTGCCTCGTGTAGGTAAATAACAATATTACCATCAGAACATGACAAAGCGCCAAGGTGGCGCATAAGCGCCAAACCCAAAATGTTGTGCGCCAAAATAGCCGACAGGGAGCCAATTTGGCGCAAAAGCGCCAGACCTGGCAACCCTGCTAGAGGCACGCGGTCATTTTCCCCACCTGGGTAGCTATTCTTGACTCGATTATCCCACCTACACGGGATAACATGAAAACGCCTGAAAATGATTAAGTCGTTTGATGTAAACCATTGAGAAGGATACAAATTAAGCCCTGGCGGAAATGGTGAGAGCGAAGCCAGAGCAGAACAATATCGCTTTTGTCGCCTGGGCGATAGCAAAACCAGAGTAAAGCCAGAGATAATAAATATCGAAAATTAATTAGACCAAACGTGAATTTTGGCTGTCTGAATATATTCTTTAAGATGAATTGTTATTTTACCTCTTGGTAGCAAGAACATTAATTTAAACACATAAAAATAGTTAAAACAAGTAATAATAAAGTTGGCAAATTTTGACGTTTTGAGGTTGACTTAAATCGGCTAGATACAAAAGTCCCTAGCGTAAAGCAATAGTAAATCCAGACCTTTTCCAGAGTAAAACCAGACTTGTAAAAATGCCAATAATTAATAACATTATCAATAATTATTAATAAACAATAATAGATGAATATATTTTATTGAATTTTAGAAAGTTTTTTATTGTTTAAATTAATTTTTTGTAAGAAAAAAAAAAAAAAAACACATCAATCTCTGGCGATACAAAAGCCAGAGAAAAGCCAGAGTAAAGCCAGAGTGAAACCAGACCAAAGCCAGAGCAAAGCCAGAGCAAATCCAGAGTTGTAAAAATGGCATTTATTTATAACAATAGTAATAATTATTAATAAACAATAATAAATTAACATGTTTTATTGAATTTTAGAGACTTTTTTATTGTTTAAATTAATTTTTTGTAAGAAAAAAAAAAAAAAACACATCAATCTCTGGCGATACAAAAGCCAGAGAAAAGCCAGAGTAAAGCCAGAGTAAAACCAGACCAAAGCCAGAGCAAAGCCAGAGCAAATCCAGAGTTGTAAAAATGGCATTTATTTATAACAATAGTAATATTATTGATAATGTTATTAATTATTGGCATTTTTACAACTCTGGATTTGCTCTGGCTTTGCTCTGGCTTTGGTCTGGTTTCACTCTGGCTTTACTCTGGCTTTTGTATCGCCAGAGATTGATGTTTTTTTTTTTTTTTCTTACAAAAAATTCATTTAAACAATAAAAAAGTCTCTAAAATTCAATAAAACATGTTAATTTATTATTGTTTATTAATAATTATTACTATTGTTATAAATAAATGCCATTTTTACAACTCTGGATTTGCTCTGGCTTTGCTCTGGCTTTTGTATCGCCAGAGATTGATGTTTTTTTTTTTTTTTTCTTACAAAAAATTAATTTAAACAATAAAAAAGTCTCTAAAATTCAATAAAATATATTAATCTATTATTGTTTATTAATAATTATTGATAATGTTATTAATTGTTGGCATTTTTACAAGTCTGGTTTTACTCTGGAAAAGGTCTGGATTTACTATTGCTTTACGCTAGGGACTTTTGTGCCTAGCCGATTTAAGTCAACCTCAAAACGTCAAAATTTGCCAACTTTATTATTACTTGTTTTAACTAATTTTATGTGTTTCAATTAATGTTCTTGCTACCAAGAGGTAAAATAACAATTCATCTTAAAGAATATATTCATAGACAGCCAAAATTCACGTTTGGTCTAATTAATTTTCGATATTTATTATCTCTGGCTTTACTCTGGTTTTGCTATCGCCCAGGCGACAAAAGCGATATTGCCAGTTCCGCCAGGGAGCCAAAATTTTCATGTTTTGCGACAAAAAAGTTATCCCGAGCGACTTTTTTGTCGCAAAACATGAAAATTTTAGCTTAATTTGTATCCTTCTCAATGGTTTACATCAAACGACTAAATCATTTTCAGGCTCTTTCATGTTATCCCGTGTAGGTGGGATAATCGAGTCAAGAATAGCTACCCTGAAATTGTTAAATACTACAAAAGTCAAGAAAAAATCTACATCGATGTAGTTTTTTAATATGCAAAAATTATATTTGACATGGAATTTAAAATTTTAAAAGTCTTATTTTTTTTTTTTATTTATTTTACGAAATAGAATTGATAGTTATTCTTTATTTATCGACATATGACTCAAGACATATGACTGAAGATTTTAGATATTTTGATGTATTCTTAGGCTTGCGGCCAGGGTTGTTAATGTATAAAACATAATGTTTTAAACTATGTTTAAAACATAGTTTAAAACATCCTTAGTTTTATCCATTTGTATAAAACGTCGCCATCTAGTGGCGAAATTGGGAACTGCCACCAAAACAAACAAACGAACCTAAATAAATTTGTTGTTATTAATATGTTTTTTTTTAAATATATGATCATCAAATTTGTTCATAATAAAATGATATAAATATTATGTTTATAAATTTTATAAACTTGTTATTATTAATGTATATTAAATAAACAACAATTGTTTGACAGGTTAGGAGTGTAAGTATAGTCGGTAAGAGGGAAAGTTTGAGCCTACGAGAGATCAGGTGGTTTTTATCCGTTTTATTCTGTTTTAAATGTTTTAAACGTTTTATCCATGGATAATTGTAAACAACTCAAAAACCCTCCATTTTAACAACCCTGCTTGCGGCAATATTTCCCGGCTCCAATGTACGAGAATAACACATATTATATGTCCCTAGAATATAGTTATCGTATAATTCCAATTCGAAATATTGTCAAATCAATAAAATATTTCCAACAAAATAATTGAATAACGAGTATTTTATTTATAAGTTTTTTTATCGAATAAATATTGGAAAGTCAGTAAAAATTATTATTGTTTCTTTCTAAGTCTATAATTTTTCAAGTAAACGATAATTATTAGAGACTAACTATAATAAAAATAAATTATATAGACTGAAAAATTGAAATTTTAATTCTTATCAAAACAAAATATTCGATTAATAGCTTATTGGAATTAACGAGTATTATATTACACATGTTTTCTACGTAACATAAATTCTCTTACACGCTCATTGCCAAACACACATTTTCTATATTAAATGATTTTCTTTTGTTCATTTTGACCAAAAATCAAGTCGGTAATGTTGAGATCTGTGGTAAGTTGTATTGACTCAGAAGATAAGTGAGCTGCTGAACGATATCTTCTTGTTGATAACTTAAATTTCAAATCAGATATGATAATTAAAAAATAATTATTATAAAAATATATTTAAACAAATATTTATGATAAAATAATTGATTGTAAACTGATTACTTGAACTGGCAAAATATATAAATGAAATTATGATTAACCATAAAGTACTAAACCACGTATGAGTTTTTCATATAAAAATAATACACCAACAATTAATAATCATGAAAAAGGAAAAAAAATTTAAAAATACTAAAAAAAAAAAAATTAAAATGATATACTTATATCATTTTTTTTTTTTCATAAAAATACACCTTTTGTTCAACATTAGTATAAGCTGGTGCAACTGTAATAATATAAATTATATATTTCAATATAAACATTTTAATATTAAAATTATACCTATATATAATATTATCGTTCTTTATACTGAATAAAATGACGATCAATTAATGTTTATATTAATGAAAAAAAAATTAAAACAATGTAATAGATATTGGGAATGAACCATTGTATACTAGAGAAATTCATGAATCAGACTTTAGTACTCCAAAAAAAAAACACGTCGAGCTATTGAAATGATAAAAAAAGAAAATGAACTGCCTGATCCTTCTCACATTCGATAAAAAAAATTCCCTTGCTTTTCTCTTGCCCTTAGATGATCCCTGTCCTTACTACTTTCTTGTCTTCAGCGCAAGAAGACTAGATATACAGGAGGAGTAACTCCCTATCTTAACGCATATAATATCATTCAGCCAATTTGCGTGAGGCTAGTAGCTGTCATAGCGAATTTAGCGTACAGCGTGGTTCAGCGCATCGTATATTTATTTCTTATTTTTAATGCGCAGCTTACACATACATGCATACATTAATTGGTTTTCGACATTAATGTATATATGTATGTGTAAGCTGCGCATTAAAAATAAGAAATAAATATACAATGCGCTGAACCACGCTGTACGCTAAACTCGCTATGACAACTACTAGCCTCACGCGAATTGGCTGACATATTCGAGGCGAGTTACTCCTCCTGTATTTCTAGTCTTCTTGCTTCAACGAATGCCTGGGTAGCTATTCTTGACTCGATTATCCCACCTACACGGGATAACATGAAAACGCCTGAAAATGATTTAGTCGTTTGATGTAAACCATTGAAAAGGATACAAATTAAGCTAAAATTTTCATGTTTTGCGACAAAAAAGTTATCCCAGTCGCTCGGGATAACTTGGGGATAATCGAGTCAAGAATAGCTACCCTGATCCTTATAAAAAAACAACTTACAACCTATAAAAAAAATTCCCTAGCTATTTCCTTGACTTAGCAAATCCCTGTCCCCACTACTTTCTTGTCCTTATCGAATCCCTGACTCTTCTCACATTCCCTTAGAAAAATTTTAACTTTTTTACTTTATTATATCATGCTAAGTTTTTTTAAACTACTTTAAAATCATTTTTTAAAAAATCACTATAAAGTTATTTTAGTAATATATTGAAATTGTCGACTTTTACAAAGATATCATATTTTTATAAATGCCATTGTTTTTGTTGACAAAAATACTTTAAATTTCAATTTAAAATTTTTTTTTTTTTCTTCTATTCATTATAAAAAACATCCAAAATAACCAAAAATTTTTTAAATAATGATAAATTTTAAGACTGTCTGTTGAAAAAATAATTAATAAAAAATAAATTACTGAAATAAAAAAAAATGCAAAATAAAAATTCAATAAAATAATACAATTGTAGAATTTTAATTTTAAAAATAAAATAATCAATTAAAAACCTTAGAATTATGCATAGCATGATCAACTGTTGAACTTGAACTGTCAATTGATGATGAACTTGCATTACGTTTATCCACAAATTCATTGTAAGTTTTTTTTTCCAATTTCACTGAATTCTACATAAGTGAATATTAATCTCTCGAGATCAACATTATCTTGACATTAGAAAATAAATTCATATTAATAAATAATCATAATTTCCTTGTACACTTGCTCTAGAAGCTTAACACCTTCGTTTAATATCACCATTATTTCTGGAATTAATAAAAAAAAGCAATTATAATATATTTGAAATTTGAAACTTAATCATAGGTATTTAGAATAAATTATTAACATACAAAACTGGTGAATTCGTGCCGATCAAATATTCAATATCTTTACTCCATGAAACCTTACTTAACTTTGTTTCTTTTAGCTTTGAATCTGTGAGCCTGAAAAATATTTCATTAAAAAAAAAAATTAATACATAAATGATATTATCACTTTAAATAAAAAATTATTAATTTATTTTAATTTTAAATAATATATTATTTAACCTTAGTTTTAAGACGTTCTGATGTTGTTAATGCATATTGCTGTGATTCAGTAAGAGGTAGCATAATCGTCTCCATGATAATAACCAGCACCAACTACATTTTTTGATAAAAAAAACCAAGTAAAAGTGGTGTCTTGATAAAATAAAATCATATGCCATATGGAAAACCCTACAATTTGTACAATTATTTAATTAATTTTTTTTTTTTTCAGTATTTTATTTAAACACTGAATTATATTAATCTTTTTTTCCAATTGTCAGGGTGCTCAAAATTATAACAACTAGTATTTATAAATTTAATTTTCCCCATAACTGATTGGTAAAATAAATAAAATTGGAAAATAAAAATGAATAAAGATGGTAAAGATGGATTACAGAAGTTAATAACATCAGAAATGACCAGATGGAGGCTCTAATCGATTTTTGGATATTTAGATGGGATCCTAAATAAGTTCAAATTTTACCCCTTTTTATTCCTTTTGTAAAAAAGAATCAAGATTAATCCTGATTGGTAAAAAATCGATTGAATTTTAATTATGCCTATTGGTTCAAATACAATGCATTTTAATTACCGATCTAGAAGAATAAAATAGTAAAACCACAGGTCTCAATAAAATTGATTTTTATTTTAAATAATTATTTCATTACCTTAGCGGATGACTTGACACTCTAATGTTGCGCTCAGTCGACAGCGATTTGAGAGCAATTCGACAGCATATATAAAACGTAATTCCCAAGAGCCGAATAAGTGAAATAAGTTAGAAAAATGGAAAATAAATGGAATATTAAAATAACAACAATTTAAACTGACAAAATCTTGACTTTAATATGTTTTATAATATTAAAAAAAGAGTTAAAATAATACATGATAAAGAGGTTAGGTTCACACGATTCGTATATCTACTCCAGTCGAAAAGCAGTTGAGCCTTACAGGATTCATCGGTAATTGACTCGGTCATTATTACCGGAATATTTGGACACTGAATCGACAAGCTTTCGACAGCAAATTGAGAGCTATCTAATTCATTGATTTTTCATTGTTTTTAATTGTTTAAAAATTATAAGACACTTTATTATTGATAATTTGGATGTTTTTTTTGATAAGATTTATAAAAAATTTATAAAAAATTTTATCAAAAAAAACATCCAAATTATCAATAATAAAGTGTCTTATAATTTTTAAACAATTAAAAACAATGAAAAATCAATGAATTAGATAGCTCTCAATTCGGTGTCGAAACGCGGTCGAAAGCCTGTCGAAAGCCGGTCGAAACGGTGTCGAGACAGTGTCAACGCGCATACTGTATATTTAAAGTTGAAAATTTTTTTTTTTTATATTGTTTATTGTTGAGACTTTTTAAATACTGATTTATTTTGTTTTTTTTTACTTATTTGTTATTAACAATTGAATTAAAAATTATTAAAAAAAAAAAAAAAAAATTTTTTTTTTTTTTATTTAAACAAATTGTTTATATTTTTTTTATTAATTTTATTAAAAAAAACATCCAAATTATCAATAATAAAGTGTCTTATAATTTTTAAACAATTAAAAACAATGAAAAATCAATGAATTAGATAGCTCTCAATTTGCTGTCGAAAGCTTGTCGATTCAGTGTCCAAATATTCCGGTAATAATGACCGGGTCAATTACCGATGAATCCTGTAAGGCTCAATAAAAATAATATCCATCACCCTTGTAGGGATGGTATCCTAGGGAAGTCTTGGCTTAGAGGATTTAAGTCAAGACATCCATATTTAGTGTTTTGAAAACCAGAATCAGTATCAATCTACCGAGCAAGAGGTTTCAATCAAGTAGTTGTTCAAGAATACTTCAATTTACTTGAACAACTACTGAATATGAATCAAATTATTGGTTTAAAAGATGGTGAAACCTACTCCAGTGACAGAATCTGGAATGTTGATGAAACTTCATTTTCTGTTAATCCTAAGACACAGGAGTTGATATTTGCATCAAAAGGCAAACGTCAAGTTGGTTTCATCGTCACTAGTGATCGAGGCAAGACTTTAACATCAACTCTGTGTGTCTCAGCATCAGGACAGAAGTTGCCACCACTTTTCATTTTCGCTAGAAAAAAAATAATACCTGCCCTTTTGGCCAACACGACCGAGGGAACATGGGGATTGGTGTCAGAGAAAGGCTGGATGACGACTGAGCTGTTTTTGAAATGGATGAAGTGGTTTGTCTGTCAAGTCCAACCAACCAGAGAAAATCCTGTTTTGTTGGCTCTTGATGGACACTCCAGTCATACAAGAAACTTGACTGTATCCAAATATGCTCCGGATCATAACGTGGTGATTATTTGTTTTCCTCCACATTGTACCCATCGTCTTCAGCCATTGGATGTGAGTATTATGAAGCCACTTTCAGTGAAATATACTCACATCCTCAATGATAAAATTCGATGTGGACAACGGATTCTGGAGGAAAACATTCCCTCGATGGTATGTGAGGCTTTTGAGGTAGCTGCAACACCTCAAAACATCGAGGGAGGATTCCGAGCAACTGGAATACATCCCTTTAATAAAAACATATTTACAAAAGCTGATTTTGTTTCTTCTAGAGCAACAGATCGACCGCTACCCCCTGAGTTGGTAAATGAACTAGATCGTTCATTGAGTGGACTCTCAATGAAACAAGGTCTAGGTAATAATAATGATGATGATAATAACAATGATAATAATATCAGTAACCAAGGGCCAAGTGGTACACAGCTACTGGTACAGGTGATGATGCTTATGAAGATAATGATGATTATGATGACGAAATAAATTAAAATAACAAAAGATATATGCCTCCAAGTAGAACTATTTATCAAAAGCACAAACTAAAAAAAAAAAAATTCAATACTACACCGACAAAAATATTTAAACAAACAATAAATATCAATCAGCTACAACAACAAAGACGACGTCCAACTGGTAAGACAGCTGTATTGACATCTTTTAATTATATTCAAGAGTTAGAAGAGTTTGAAGAAAAAAAAGAAAAAAAAAAGAAAAAATCACATAAGAAAAAATTAAGTACAATCATCAAGTCTGAATCTACTGATGATGACAGTGATATTGATTGGACAAAAGAAGAAAAAAAAAAGAATAAAAAAAAAATTGAATTAATGCCACTTGAAACAAAGTCACCGTTAGAAAATTATGATGAAGATGAAGATGATGATGCTGAATGTATATTTTGTAAAGAAAAATATTCTAGTTCAGATGGAAAATGGATTCAATGTGATATTTGCAATGGTTGGGCACATATAGAATGCTGACAAGTTAAAAAAAAATCATTAAACAAATCTTGGGATTGTGGAACCTGTGCTTCGTCAACATAGTTTATATTATTTATTAAAATTGTTGTTATTTTTTGTTGTTCAATTGTTTATTTTTATTTGTCTTATTATTATTTATTCAACTAAACGATTTATTTTCAGTAAAAAAAATATTTTTATTGTTTCTTATAAATCAATGATTAAATGATTGAATTTAAATACTATTTGTTAATATAATTTTAAATAATACTCATACGCATATATTTTTTGTTATTTTTCATTGTTATTTTAATTAATAAATATTTTATTATGTTGTTAAAGAAGCTTATAGATTCAAATTTTACCGCAATAATTTTATCATAAACGCCATTTTAAAAAATATTGACCAATCAAAAAATTTAAAAAAAAAAAAAAAATATAAATAAAAAAGACATATACATAACCTACAATTAATATGTCAATAAATAGT
>WSYQ01000957.1:0-44963 GCA_011426435.1 Lysiphlebus fabarum
AAAAAAAAAAAAAAAAAAAAATTTTTTTTTTTCATTAATTAAATTATTTATTTATTTGTAATTAAATTGTTTGTTTATAACAAAAAAAAAAAAAAAATTTTTTTTTTTCATTAATTAAATTATTTATTTATTTGTAATTAAATTGTTTGTTTATAACAAAAAAAAAAAAAAAATTTAATTAAATTATTTATTTATTTGTAAATAGATTGTTTATAAAAAAAAAAAAAAAAAAAAAAATATATATTTTGAATTTATTGTTGTTAATATTTTTATTATTAATAAATATTTCTATTATAAATTATTAATTATATATTATTCATATATTATTATTCAAACAATCAAATATTCAAACCGTAAAATTAAAAAATCAGAAATTAAAATATTATTTTAAAATAAAATTTTATTTTATTTTAAAATAATATTTTAGTTATGATTATTGAATTTAAACCCTCAAACTTGTACGACGAACGGTAGAACAAAACGAAGACCGCGTCACTTCTCCTTACGCGATCGATTCCCCCCTCGAATACCAATTGAACGCGACCATATTTTCTTAAAAACCCTTTTATACCCTTAACCCTTCCATATACCTCAAAAATGACCTACAATAAAATTTAGCTAATTTTTTTTTCTATAACTTTCCCAAATAAAATTTTTCCCTAAACCTATTATCCTAGAAGTTATTAACGAAATAAAAAGTTTTTATTTTTTTTCCCCCCTTTAAAAATTTTTCCGCGATTTTTCCTTTATCCCATTAGATTACCCACCCTTATATCCCCATCCCCATATTTTTTCCCAAAAACCTCTTAAAAGTGAGCAAACTCAATCAGACCTCTCCTGGACTAATCCGCCAAAAATTTTCTCCGCACTTTTCATTCGTTATTATTTATTGCTGGTCGTACTAATGCTTCACAGCGTGGCTGTCTGGATATGGAAAAATGATAGAGGTGAAACCTTTAAAGCACATCACCAGACGAAAAAAAAAAATCTCAACATTTATTTTTTTTAAAATCGTTAGTTATCAAAAGCATCAAAAGACTAATAATTTTTTTTTTCTGTTTTATGAAAAAAAAAATAAAATAAAATATATAATCCATTTAAATTATTGTAACTATATGAGAACAATAAAAGCTTTTAATAAAATTTATTTTTAAAATTTTTATAAAGCTTTAATTATGATTTTTCATATACTTATTTTAATCAAATGAATTAAAAAATACTCAATTTAATTTGTAAATAAAAAACTATTAAATAAACTTGATAACACGTATAAAAACTTTGGAAAAAAATTAAAAAAAAAGACCATTTTATATAGTCGACTTAAAAAAGAAAACTACAATGATTGTATCAAGCCAGAACTAAAACGATCAGAGTAAATTCAAGGTATCCAAGATGAGATTAAGATTGTATCAATTTTTTAATTCGTGGTACCCGTGACCCATACATAATACTCAAGAAGGCAAAATTTAACCCTGAGGATATATTCGTCTGTTTAGTTTGGTGTACGTGACCAAGACATATCCTCTTCGAGAAGAAAAAAAAAAAAATCCTTATATAAAAAGATGTATATACCGAGAGAGTTTCTGTATCAAGGCTTTTATATATATTTTTTTATTTCATTCTTTTTTATTGTATAAAAAATAATAAAAACTTGAAAGTTCCAGAGGCAAACGTTTGTTCAGTTCCCGAGGGTATAAACTCATGAACCTGGACCCAAAGTATTCACCTTATTTTGATACACACTAAATCTACATGTGTACATGTGATCTTCAGGTAAGTTTGTTTTTTATTTCAACGTTTGCATTGCCAGAAGCCTTGACCCCTCCAACTCAATAACAACAACTAAACTGATTCAACAGAAAAAATAAAAAAAAAAGCCAATTGAAAGACTTTACCATACATTGACAAAGTAAGTTGACTTTTTTATTCCCTCGAGTAAAAATATATATAAGAGAAGATTTTTTTTTTGTATGTAATAATATTATAAAATAAAATGAAAAAAAAAAAATATATATATATTGAAAGTATCAAAAGTTATTGAAGAGAAAAATGAATATATATTTTTTCTCTTTAATGAAAAATAAATATGAAAAAGGAAAAAAAAAAAAAATCCATAATGATAAAGCTAAATGATGAAATTAATTTAAAATAAATACCAGATATTTTTTGGCCCATGGTCATGCCCCGATAATGGGAGCGATGATGTGGATGGTGTCGATGATTATGGAGTTGGTGACGGAGCTCAACACAGCCCGTCGACACTTTATTTCTATAATGTCTTGAACCAGTTGTATTGTGAAGATGATGATGATGATGATGTCCAATTAATGGTGGTCTTGTACCACTTTCTTGAAGTATACTGTTGTTAACAGTACGTCTTGGACTAACACTGTCAACAACAGCTCCAATTCCACCACTACCGTAACCAGCACCACAACCAACAATGATACTAGCGTCGTTATTAAATATATTATTAACACCAGTTGTTGGGCCAGTTGTTGGTATGGTTGTACCAGTTGCACCGTTGCCGCGGCTGCCACCTCCGCTCACGCAACGATTCGCTTTATACCTGAAATCATCAATTAATTTTTTAAAATTAAATTTTAATATTTACATATGTTTTTCGTTTTTTTTATTGTTATCATTATTTTTACTTTGGAATTTTAAGTTTTTCCATCAAATAGCCAAAAATATTCAATAATATAGTTTAGAAAAGTAAACTTTATCATAAAAAAAAAACGGATGTCCAAGTAATCATGTATCACAAGATAAGAAATTATTTTTGCGTTAAAAAAAAAAATATGTCATGAAAATTGAATAACGAGGAGAAGGTAAAAATATACTATCGTGAGAAAAAAAAAAAAGCTGATAATTAAAATATTATAGTACTTGTTTTACTATTTTTTTTAATAAAAAAAAATATAACGAAAATGATAATTTTGGAGTATATATTTGTGATTAACATGTCATATTGTTGATAATATTTTTTTATTTATTCATAAATTTATCAAAAAAAATATATATTTATATTTGCGTCAATATCTTTAACATGTCATATTGTTGATAATATTTTTTTATTTATTCATAAATTTATCAAAAAAAATATATATTTATTTAAAGATATTGACGCAACAAACTCGATCCCTGTTGTTGGTTGACAATATGATTTTTTGACTTCCGTCATCAATGTTATATTCTATTTCAAATTCACATTTTCATTTTCTATTTCCGTTTTTTAAACAAACCCAACAGTCATCGTCACTGTTAAATTATAAATATATATCTATATATTTTTCAGAATAATTTTATCAAAATACTGAATAAATTGAACAAAAAAAAAACAATCAAAAAATAAAAAATATCATAATAAACAAAATAATAATACAAATACAATTATTATCAAAAATAATTTATCATATTTAAATTAAGAATATATTAAAATTAATAAAACTCAAGTATATAAACAGTCTCAACATGAATTAATTTACATTACTTAATATATTTATTAATTTATTACTTTCCATTTCATTCAGATAAACTCGACAAGTAAATTTAACTAAATATAATACTTTAATAAACATGAATATAATAAAATAATAATAATATAATTTATAAATATTAAGCCCAAGTTGCATTGTCATAATAAAAATAAAAAAAAAAGTAGACAGATTTGAGAAAGGCGCGACTCTGGGTTTGGTATTGATCCAATTCTCTCAACTCCACCCAACCCCAGAACCAACCCAAATCCCAACCCTACTTTAAATTGCGTTCTCTCTTGTCTCTCTTTGACTCTCACAAAATAAAAGACTCCACCCGCAAAAATACATATATTTCAGGCTACAACAGTTATTTTTTTATAACCATTGAAAAATAGCATAGATATTATACACACCATCAAAAAATATATATACAATAACACAGACAATAAAAAAAAAACCAAAAAAATAGACATTAAATATTGAATTTTCATTATAATGAAATTGCGTGCTCATCGACACGATGTGCTTTTTTTTCCCTATTTTTGTTTTTTTTTTTATTTTCAAATGTGTTTTCATTTGCGAGCATGAATAGAATAATCATTTATATATATATCGATATACTTGCATGATAAATTTTGGAGTACTTATGAATTCGATATAATGAAATTAACTTGAAAAAATATATTCAATGACTATAGTGAATGTATTAGTTGACACGTTGAGACAAAAAAAAAAAAAAAATCAATCACAGTGATAGCAAAAAAAAAAAAAGTAAGAGGATTTGGAAAATAATGAAATGGGATATATTGAGATTGGCATTGAATATATTGTGTGTGTAAATGAAGTCGAGAAAGTTTGATGTATATACTATAAGCATGGATTATGATTATAAACACAAATATATGAACTAGTTGATAGAGAAAGAGAAATGGGAAAATAAAAAATGAATCATGAAAATGAGGATGAGGTTTAGTGGCTGGTTGGTTGTTGGGTTATATAACCACTGGGATTTCAAACCACTGATTGCCAATGAGATTTCCAATTTCAACTATTGCAAATGTACTGTAGGATTTAGTTATCATTTTCGTATCAACCAAACTAAATTTGATCAATATAATTTTAACAGATATTTTATTATATAGATTAATTGACTTGAATATTAATCTAAATTTTAATTGTTTTCTTTTTTTTTTTTAGGATTGTTTTAAATTTTTAATAAATTGAATTCTTTTCAGCCAGTTTGATTGAGTGTAAATTTAAGTTCATTTACTTTGGTTAGTTGTTTTTTTGACAATAAAAAAAATATTAAGTAACAGCTGACGAGTTTTTATACATATAGCTTTGTTTTTTTTTTTTTTGTAAATTTTTTAAATTTATTTTTATGATTATTTTTACCCTACACACCTGTTCTACCAGCTGCAATAATGACAAAAGTATTTTAAAAGTCTTTGTCAGCAAAAAAAAATTTTTTCCTACCCTATATATATGCACGCAAGCTTGTCTCGATTTCTCTTTTTTCAATAGACAATATCACATGTCACACTCCCTCTTTTTAATATATTATTTAAAAAACGTTTTTATTTTTTTACTCATTTTTTATTTATTTAAGCTTGCAATTTCTTTTTAGCACAACATGATCAAAGTGATATCCTACAGTGAATTGAACAATCGAACTCATATTAAAGTCAAATACATTCGTAATCATTTAGTTAAAAAAAAAAAAAAAGATTATGAAATACAATTTCGATATAAAAATATTTGTCAACAGTCAATTGGAATTTCAAATTTATTTTAAATAAATTTTTTTATCTTCATTTCTAATATTGCTTTTGATATGATAAAAAATAAAAATAATAAAAAAAACACATTGTCTTGATGTAATAATACTTCACTGACCACGACCTTTCGCAATCTGATTATTTTGTGTTAAAATACAAAAAGAAAAAAAAAGGACAAAGATAAAAATGTAAAAAAGGATAAAATGTAATAAAAAAAAAAAGAGGGTCACACATATGGTTAAAAATTCGAAAAAATTTAAAAGTTCTTGGGTCGATTGCCTCAGACAAGACTATTTAAATGTATATACATAAATCGAGCAAAATTTATTTTACAACCACACCACCAACGATGGTAGCTAAGAAAAAAAACATATTAAAAGGTCAAAATTAAGCATCAGAAATTTATCTTTTTTTAAAAAAACAACGAAAGTATAAAATAATTCATACTTTAAAAATAAAAATTTTGATCTTTAAAACAGACTAAAAGAGCAAAAAGATTACAAGAAAATAAAAATCAAAAGGTCAATAATTATTATTGTGGTATGTATTTTAATTGTAGAATTTTAATGACCGATCATCATCATCATCCTCGTCATCATGTCCGGGTTTCATTTATTAAACTACAAATATATGTTCAATGAAACAAAACGTAATTATATAATCGTGAGAATTGACGATATAAAATATATTGAGAGATAGAAAATACGTTTATAATCAATAATAATATTACCAATCTATCAAACATTTGATTTAGCAATATTGGTATTTTGTTGAAAGATTGCATTATCATCAATAAATATATATCTGTTGAATAATTTGTCATGATAAAATTTAAATTAGTGTCATTTATGAGGTTATATAGTCATTTTTGATATCTGTTGACTGATTGATTTTTAACAATGTATCAGGTAAAACATTTCACGAGTTGTATAATCATTTGAGAGGTTGATGAAAAGGTCGAGATTTCTCAGTCACTATTATTTTGTCAATAAATCTTTAAATAAATATAAAAATAATATCAAAGTGTTATAAATATGTGACAATGATGAAATAAACTTTAAATATCATTTTTGATGGCTCGTCAAAGTTTTTTTTTTTTTTTTATTAATTTTTTTATTATGCAGAATATTTTATTTCATTTTTTTGACGAAATTGTGTCGACGATTGAAAAGGCCAATCGTGATTGGATAGATTTATCCAAAACGACATGGCATTTTTTGTGAAAAGATTGGTTTGTTGACCGATCGACCGACGAATTAAAGATAGATCATTTTTTCTTGATTGCTCTGTTAGTTTTGCAATCATACTCTCTGTATTGATAAAAAAATAAAATAAAATAAAATATTACAACTTTTTCCGTCGGTATATCCTTCGATGGAGACACGTTCACTTTGGCAAAAAAAGTTTTAAAGTCATTTATTCAACTATTTTTATTTTATTTTTTTCGAAATATATTTCCAACATTTTAGCAAACTATAAAAATGGAGATCAGACTATTTCGGTAAATTAAATGTCTTATTTATATTTATTTTATTTGTAATAGTTGTAATGATTTTACTTTCGGAAATAATTGACAATAAATTTATAGATTAAATATACATATAAAAAAAAAAATAGTAAAATATATTTTCTTTGATATATTATATCGAACGATAAAATAAAATTATATGATTTATTGAAAATAGCAATGAATTAATTGAGCAGACACTCCCTTCCTGCTTCCCAAGCAAAAAAAACAAATATATAAAGAAAAAATTTATCCAAAAAGAAAAGACAGTTATAAATTGGTTGTAAAGGTCGTGTATGTTTAAATAAAAAATTAATAATTATTAAATATATACAAGTATAAAATTATCAAAGTGAAAAAGATTTTTATCTTTATAATATTGTTATTTAAGTATCAATTTATTTTAATTAAGATCAATGAAATTTTTTTTATGACCAAGTTATATATACATTTAAACGAAGATAAATTCAATATACATATAATAATAATAATAATAATATTATTATTATTATTATAAATTATATTGCAGTTAAATTTTTTTTAAAAAAAAAAAGGACAAGAAAATTATATTTCTCTGTTTGTTTATCAACTATGTATGATAATTATTTTGTAATAAAAAAAGTAAATAAATAAATTGACATAGTCTACGCAATTGTCACTGTTTAATAGTCAATATATATTTTTTTTTATTTATTTTTTTTTTCGTCGAAAGTTATAGTGACATGGCCATCGTCAATGATTGCTGCATAAAAAAAAATAAATAAATGATGAAATTGAGAATCGAGGCAAGAAGATTTTCTCAAGGACCGACTTTACCAATGATGGAAAAACGAAAGGTGACTGTGTGCAGAAAATTGCATTAATACATGCGTTTATATATATAATATATGTTATGTATTTATAGTATATATAAAATATAAATGTTTAATACATAACATATATACATAAATGCAATGGTTAATAAATTTTTTATAAACACACGATGTAAGTATACAAAATTTTATTTTCCACGTGCCATGAATCGTCAAGTTTTTATATATATATATATATATGTTTATTTTTTATTTAATATATATTTTATTTGTTGTATATGTATATGACATATATATATTTATTAAAATTAAGTGGATATATTGCAATATATTTGTACACGCGTGGGTTATAATCGTCATGGGGACAGGTTCCCGTTGTCAATGTCCTTGTAACCGCTTATTCTCAGTTCATCGTTGGCATATAACCTCGCCTCGTTACGCTTTACTGTTTTGAAGGACAATTTAAAAAAAAAAAAATATGAAAAATCATACTTTGTACGTTTTTCCTTTCAAAATTAATATATTTTTAAAATTTATTATAAAAAGAAAAAAAAAATTATTCATGATAATATAATGCGAATTTTATTTGTAATTTATTTCAATATTTAATTTTTTTTTTTAATTAATATAGTTTGCAATAAAAAAGTTCATTGTACGAAAAATTAAGTTGACCTTGACTTGCTATTGAAATTTAAAAAATACATTGAACAAGAATGTCAAAAAAACAAAAATAATTTTAGTCCAATAATATTTGAATGATAAAAAAATTAAAAAAATTATAAATGAATTTTTTATCATGGGTCAAATCGACAATATTCATTGTTATTATCTACAGATAAAAATGATAGGTATAACTCAATGATGAGCACGAATTAAATGATAATTGCTTCAGACATATAAGTATCTTTATAATTTATCTCACAAAAAATAAAAACATAAAAGTTAATCCGGAAGTCTTAAAAGAATTAACAATACATTATTGTTACAATTTTAAATAATTAAAATAAAATATGCAAGTGTGTCTACGTGTGTTTGTCAATATGATAATGAAAATAATTCCAAAACATTATAGATTAAAAAAAGTAAAATAAAAAATTTGAAGAAAAAAAATTAAACATTGAAAAAAAAAAAAAGGGTGAAGTGAGGACGTATTGTAGGACAATGAACAATTGTACATTGTTACGAGTTATGGCATTGTTACTTCACCATGCTTGGACCCTGTTCACATAATTAGACTGTAAACGTTTTCAAGACAATCACTATTGTTTTCTTCAAGACCGCCCTAGTGACTATTTCACCCCACCCTTTGATTATAAGTAAATGCATAAATAATTTACAAGATATTTAGAAATAAAAAAAATAAATTTTAATTAATTAAATTATAATAGTATATCGCACTTTAAAAATGTCAAATTTACAGTAGAAAAAATGCAAAATCTCACACGAGTTTTATATATTTTTTCTATATATCTTATTTATGGTGTAGTTTTTTTTTAATACATCTAAATGCAAGTGCATGTAAATTTTAAGATATATATATAAAAAAAAGCCACGTTTAAATTTACACACGACTGAGGAGATTTGAAGTTTAACTAAAACTTGAATATATACAATAGAGAATGAGCGTGCTCAGTCAAAATCTCAACATAATTTTATCGTAAGAATGTTTTTTCAGTTGCAAATCATTTCTTGATTATATATATACTTATATTATCGTAAACCACATGACATTAACTTTAGGTGCGATAAATGTATAAACGACAAGACTTCAAACTTTAGAAATAAAAAAAATATATAAAAAGTGCAAAAAAAGAAAAAAAATATAAAACAAGTAAAAGACACTTATGTTTTTGATAATAAAAATAAAACTTATAACACTTTTCTAGTTTGATAAAAAATTTTAGAAGATAAATTTCAAGATAATATTGTTTCTTTTTTTTACATTTTACATTCTTACTTTTTTAGCTGAGCTTGCAATTCTTAATATGAATAAACAAAAATTTTAAATGATAAGAACACTCATTTTATAAAAATAACAAAAAAACTCTTATCAAAAATATAAATATAATTTATTTATTTTGTTATTTGGCATTTTTATTTTATGTTTCAACATAAATAATATATTATTTTATATTTTTTAAATTAATATTTGTTGCAAACACATAATGAAAAAAAATATATACAATGTAACGAGATACTATTAATTTAATACTTTACAAGCAAAAGTGTTTGCTTGTTAGTATCTTGAGGAAAAATAAAAAAAAAAAGATAAAATTAAAATTGGTTTCAGACAGATACATACTGGTACGAAGTGTATAACACTGTCAGGTGATAATTTTCATTGCAATCGAAATATTTATTTTGCATTTATGTGACAATAAGATTTGTATATATTTGTGATGTTTGATTCATACACATGACAATAGCGAATAGTTAATCAAATTGTTTATAAGTACAGGTCTTTTTTTTTTTTTTTTGATTGACTGATCAGTGGGCTTTGATAGTCTCGCCCTTGTCTCATCTGGTCTCAACTCTTCATTGCTATAATGACAAGTATTCTCTCCCTACCATCTTTAATTATTGTCAATCAACACTGAGAATTTCTTGAATTCAAATTGATAAATAAAAAACCGTCAAACTAAATACAAAATAAATTTAAAATATACATAATACAACCGGTGTATCATCAGACTGTTTTCATGAATAAAAAAAAATAAAAAAATAATAAAATAATTTATTTTTTAAATCCCTTGAGTTACAAAAGAGAATGGTTAAAAATTTGCTCATTACCTTGTCCACAAGCGTAAAATGACAATGGAAACACGTGTACAATAACGAGGGAAAGGTATCATGTTTTTTTAAAAAAAAAAAAAATTAAAAAATTATATATTTCATTTATATTATAAGTATATAAGTAATAGAAATATAACAAAAAGATATTTTAATTTTTGGCTTGTTTATTATTATTATTATTTATTTTTTTAAATAAAACATTATGTAATAATAAAAATAATAATAATAATAAATTAATATAAAAATGTTAAACAGAATAACGAGGACAATATTTATAGCCAAACGCCCGAGACACTGGCCGTGAAATAATCTAGTGAAAGTCTTTGTCTCTTGTAACATACATAATATATAATACACATATATATATACTAATAAACATACAACGCAATATACCAGTTAATCTTCACCTACACAGTATAATAATATTTGAATTACCATAAGTCCCCCGAACCTATCTCAAAGTCATATTCGTAAGTATTTTTTTGTAATCTTTTAATTAATTAACTTAATTAATAATCAAACTAATTGAATCAGTATTTTTATTCTTATTTTTTTTTTTTGAAAAATTTTTAAAAGTACGTACATACTTTTATTCAGTTATGGAGCAATTTTTGAATTAAGCTAGGATGTACGTTAAGAAAGGCAGATGTTTGACAAGAGATGATGATAATAATAATGATATAAAAAGAGATGAGTCAAAAGGAAATATACGAATGATTGAAATGAAGTGGTTACGTCAGCATAGCAAATGCTCGTCAACAATTCATGGCGTCTTGTATTACGCTTCAATGAAACATCATTGGACACCCTCATTTTTTTTTCCCATTTTATTTTTTGTTATAATCTTTTTTTCTTTTCAATTTTTTTTTTTTTTTACTTCCTTCACTACACCGCCTCCACACTGAAATGATGAATTATGAGTCTGGACCTCAAATACAGTTTGTAACTTTCACAAAAAAAAAAAAATAAATAAATAAATAAAAAGGACGAGGATGACGAAAGGAAAAAATAAAAAAAAAGGAAAGGCACCTGGGATATGCTTTTTTTTACGATACAAGGGAAAATAAATGAAATTGACCTCGCCCCAGACTCATGAATTGCATCATTGTTGAGAACAAAGGATTTGATCAAGATTCGAATGATAAAGTATTAAAAAAAAGCTTTGTTTTTTTGTACTTGAAGGTACTTATTAAAAAAAAATTTTATCGCCCACGAAGACATTATGACAAGGTCAGATGATGCTAATTTTCAAAGATGATTATCGAAATTTGAAAACTATGTGGACAGTCAAGTTTTTAGGAAATAGATTTAATTTATTATAATCATCATTGTGATGAAGATCATGATGATTTTGTGTGGGGCCCGCATATGTGTATTATATAATCATATAGTAATCAGTGTCTTCTCATCATCAACAAAGAAGAAGATAAATAATAATTTAAAAATGAAAAACTCATTGTTTTTCTCTTGTTTTAACTTCACTTGATTGCCAGTGTCAAAGGTAAAAAAGAAAAAAATACTATAAAGTACTTTAAGTGTCTCTAGGAAAACTCCAGGATTGAAGAGAAAAATAAAAAAAATTTTTTTTTTTATTTTATATTCTTTAAAAAGTCATAAAAATAAAATAAAATTTTAAGAATGTATGGATCATCAAGAAACAACAGCAGCAAGTAAGTGAGTAAATGGCTTTGAGGAGGTCGTTGTTGCCAGGCGGTATTTTTCATTATCATTATATATTGTACCAGCTGAGATAGAAATATAGAATTATAATTTATAACTCAACCTCAGGTCAGACCATATTTTTTTTTCTTTCCATATGCTATCAACCTGTACACACGAAGTTTTTAAAATTTGATAGCCTAAAGAAAATCCTCACCATTAAAAAAAAAGTAAAAAAAAAATAAATAAAAAAATTGTAAAAAAAACCACTCAAGGGATATCCACATATCTTGAATAAACAAAAACTAAAACCTTATTTTTTATTGACTCACACGTGGTTAAGATTTTATTTCTAATAGAAAAAAAAAAAACCCAGCTCTTGTAAATTGATTCTCTTTTTAAAACATATCTAAGAGTCTCAGTCAAAATTATGATTACTCACATATGTAGCTCGAAAAAATAAAAAAAATATCAATATGTCAATTCAAATTATAGTTTGATGACATAATATTGTATATTTTCAATAAATTTTTTATTTTAAAAAAAATGATAAGACACTTTTTTATGGTCGAGCATGATTTAAAATTTAAATAATTTTTTACTTTATTATCAATTTATTATATGAATGAATCAATTTCAAGTTAAAAGGTTTTTTTTTTTTTTCTAAATTAATTTATTTTTGTTAACCCAAACTAAATGGAATAAAAAAAAAAAGGTTTTGTTATTTTTTGAATTCTAGCTATAGAGTCTAGAAGAACGAAAAGGTCCAATCCACAAAAGTGGATATTCAATGGGGATTTTATACCTGATTCATATCGATGATGAATAAAAAAAGAATTATTATCGTTTGTCAAAGAATAAAGAAAAATAATATACATTGTTGTATTGATATCGGTCAAAGCCCTCCCATCCTCCCAATGTGTTTTCTTTTCTTGTATGTATATATCGGAAAACCCACTTTTTTTATTTTATTTTCTTTCAAAATATCTCATTATTTATTATTTTATATATTCAGTATTTTCATTACCACTTAAAACTTTATACTTTTTAAATATTTATTTATTAACATATAATATTTATATTATTATCGTTGTATTTATTTTTTTTTTTTGTTTTTTCTCCTCAATGGTCAAAGTACATACAAAGCACTGGAGAGAATGATTGCATTATTGAGAAAACATTTTACCGGTAATAAAACACAAAAGAAAGAAAAATATATATATATATATAATAAATATATGAGTATATATTTACGTTTTATTTTATTTTCAGATTTTTTTTTTTATATGAAAATGTTGAGTACTGGCTCTTTTTGTTCAAGAGCTGAGAGAAGCGCGGTTGTTGTTGTGGAAAAAAAAATGAGAGTGCATATAAAAAAGAAGCTTTAAAGATAGTTAGTATGAACATATTACATATACGAGTACACGGTTGATGATTGCAAAAGAGAGATGAGTGTTAATCAAACAACAGCGAGGCAGATGCTTATATTTATCAAGGGAACTCTTAATGTGCTTTCTAGCTAACTTATGAAAAGAATAATAATATTTTTTAAAAATGTTGAAAAGCTAATTTTAGATTAGTTATTTAATTATATATTTTCTTATATCATGTTTCTTTAATATAATTTTTAGTATATTTTTAAATAATTTTGATAATAATATGTGCGAAACTTTTTGACGTTTATGAAGACGATTTTTCACGCTGTAATAAAAAGTCAAGGACTTGAATTATGTTGATAATAATAATATAAAAAAGAACGACGAAATTTTTATGTAATATGTATATTACTGTAAGAGTTTACAAAGACTTAAAGCAAGTACTTGCAAATGATTCGTCAAGTGTTGCAAGTTTTTTTTCTTTCTCTCTTAATACCACAAATGTATAAGTATATACGTATGTTATTTGTTTATGTTTGGTAACAATTTGTAAAGCCCGACATCTTGTCGAAAAAGTTTCACAAATGGGTCAGCAATCGGGTAAATTCAGAGACAATTTTTTGTTCATTAAAAATATAAACATGTGCTTATAACACCTTCCAGTTGTTTGGTAACATATATTTACGATAAGAAAATATAAAAATAAAAAATAAATTCGTTTTTTATATATTTTGCAAAGTGCGTGATGTTTTAATAAAATTTTTATAAAAATAATAACCACGTTGTTAAGACACCTCAGACATAAATTATTATCAAATGTATAAAAAAATTATATTATTATTTTTTTTTTTTTTGTATAAAATATATACAAATTATGAGTAATAAAAATAAACTGAAAATAAATAAATAAATAACACGCAATTTTATAATCAGAAGCTATACTTATCAATATTATCATGTACTCCAAATAATATTTTTTTTTTAAATAAAAAATACAATAATTTTATTCAATACAACCCCATAAACGATAAATATTAATCTTTATACTCATAAAATTTTCTTTAGATAAAAAAAAAAAGTTAAGAAAAACAATTTAAATGTCATTTAGAGGTGAATTCGTACAACGAACTTATTTTTATTTCAGTATGTAAATATTTTCCACGACCTCAGTTAAAATTATCTTTAAAAATAAAAAAATTCTCCGATTTCATTTTTTTTTTTTTTTTCGACTAAATAATCACATATTTTATTTTTTCTTTCTGACAGTAACGCCCAGTGTTAATGAGCTTCGAGGACAATTTTTTTTTTGAGTCAAAAAAAGAAAGACAAGTTATTTGTCATTAGGACTATTTGAAATACAAGAGGAAGTTGCTTGATGATTAGTTTGAAAATGGATTAGAGATGAAAAATATTATATGATAAATTAAAATGCATATACATCGACGTCGTTGATGTTTTTTTTTAACAAGCAATAGTAAACCGAGTTTCATATATGAAGAGGGAAAATAAAAAGGAAATAACTGCTAATTTGTATGCGATTTAACTATCGAGGACCCAATTAAAAGTCGTTAAGCCAGAGCAACAAAAATCACCATATCAAACTGACGATCACAAGATAATATATAAATTTTCTGAATGTCCTAACTGTGTTGGCGCCAAGTCGATCATGACGTTAAATGTCGACATTATATTCGCGGACAATGTATTAATAACAAAAACTATCAAAATATATATATATGTATATATCAATTACATGTGTAAAAAAAAATGTATGATGTCTATCTAAGAATAATAATAGTACCATTTATAAAAACATGTGCTTTTAATTTTAAATTTGATAGTTAAATTAAATTTAAAAAAAACTCGGATACTGTTCAAGGCTAGCTGGGCATACACCACTTGACAGGATAAACTTTAAGTTATAATTTCAAAGTTCAAGTGTTTAAGGTGAGTAAAATAAAAAGAAAAATTATTATTTTTAAAGAAAAAAAATATAAATATATTGCTTATGAAAAAATGCTTCAAAAAAAAAAAAAACTTTTAACTACTTTTTTTTTTGTTAAATAGTTTTTTAATATGTGCACAAGTTTTAATATTATGTGACACATTCAGCATATTTTCAAGATGTAATATTTTATAAAAATATATCATACCAAATGTATGAAGTCAGTTGGGTCTTGGGTTATATTAACTGCCACTATGATTTAAATTCAATTTCCTATTTTTTTTTTTTTTTAACATCCTATTGAATTTACCAATTTCAACCACGATCATGAATGAATGAATAAATCTAAAGTTAATATTAAAAGTAATAATGAAAAAAGAATTGAATTTATCTTTTGTTATTGTATCTTTTTTTTTCCTTATATCTTTAATCATGTTGAATGAACAAATTCTTCGTGACACGAGATAATAAAATTTTGTAATGAGAAAAATTAAGACTTGTGTTGAAAAAATTAATTAA
Organism: Lysiphlebus fabarum; assembly: GCA_011426435.1. Classification (NCBI taxonomy): domain Eukaryota; kingdom Metazoa; phylum Arthropoda; class Insecta; order Hymenoptera; family Braconidae; genus Lysiphlebus; species Lysiphlebus fabarum. The sequence goes on from WSYQ01000957.1 coordinate 15,869, forward strand.
ATATAATGAAAAAAATTAAAAATAGTTACTGAGCAATTACAAAATATGACGCGTCAATATACTGAAGGAAGTAACTAACTAAGAAGGGTTGATTCTTGAATGAAAACAGCTGCTTTAAATTGATGACAACTCACGATCAAGATAACCGGATAAATACAAAAAATAAATATATATTTATCATTATTATATTTTATAATTTTAGATCGCATTCGTTTACTTTTTTTATTTGCAAAGAAAAACTATGTTTTTGACTACCCACATTAATTTTTGTATAATCTATTTTTATATTTGACAATATCTAATTTTGTTGACTGAGAAACATTTATACGACCGGTTTAAAAATATCTAAATACGATATATATATTTTGTTGAATTGAATTTTAATAATGATAATAAATGCAAAAAAAAAATAAAAAAAGGGAAAGAAGAACAATAAAATAAAAAAAAGTAAAATAAAATTCTTTGGGTCAAATAGGGAGGTCAGTTCTACAGTTGACTCTCCAATTCCCTTCAAGTTGAACTAAAAATAATAATAGTAATAATAATAATAGAGGATATATAAATTTATATACCTCGTGTCTTCATTTTTGCTTGGTACGAAACAGCCCAGTCTGAAAGAAGAAAAAATAGGACAGACGTCAGTACTCGGATTCGTCTTTATCGTCAATAAATAAAAAAAAAAAATTTAATAAATAAATTGATTGTTGATTAAGTATATAAAACTTGAAAATAAAAATAATAATAAATTTTAAAATTAAAATATTAAATATATATATTTATAGTAACATTAATTTTGCAAGTTGTTCAAAAGCAAATTTTTATAACGCTTCCAAGGCAAAAAAAAAAAATAAATAAATTAGAAGAGAGTTATTAGAAAGTACTTTTGCCATGACAAGACAATAAACAAGGTCAAGCATTTGAGTCTTAGATTTTTTATTTATTTCGGCAAATGACCTACAATTTTTGGTTGTGAAGGGATTTAGCAAGCTAATTGCTTACCTCTTTTACCCCTCTTTGAATTAACAATGTAAAAGCGTGAAATATTTCAAGACTACTTTACAATGGCCATAAGAATCAGCATTTTTTTTTGACTAGTCACTATTGTATGCTAAAAAGTCTCTTCCGGCAAAGTAATACTTGAATTATTGTCTAAATTATTATTTTTTTTCTAATAGTAAATATAAAAGTTACATATATCCTTGGATCAACAATGATATATCTTTAACGAAAAAAAAAATGATAAAAGGAATCATTAGATCCTTGATGTAGACACTCGAGAAAGTTATCTTTTCTAAAAAAAAAAATAAATAAGAATATATATATAGGCAATAACAGTTAGAGACCTTGAAAAAAATTTACAACTTTAATTTGTATTTTTTTTTTTTTAAGAAAATAATAAAACTTAGTAGTGGAGCTTAGAAACATAAATGCGGAAATAAAATTTTTACACTGAATTATTTTTACTCAATTTTGTTTTTGATGCTTAAAAAAGCATTTAGACGGAAGTACAAATGTACACGTGTCTAAGGGGTCTGCAATGTCGTTTACAGACACACACTAGATGTGTATTTTGAGACGAGTCAAATGCCTTCACGGTCTTCAATACAAAAAAGCACACGACGAAGTTCATGCAGAAACGTGTTATGCACTTTTGATGAATGCATGTGCATATAAATGTCGGGAGAAAAAAAAAAAAAACAACAATAAAAAAAAGGAAGGAAGCCGTGAGGAATAAAAAATAGCATTGATGAAAATAATAAAATCAAAAAAAAAAAAAAAGAGCAAAGAAATTGAGATGATGCAGGCAACAGGCTGCCAAGAACTAGGCAACATCCTGCTAAACAATTTTTGTTTGAAGAATTTTGGATCAACTGTCCCATCTCAAAACTCAAAAGATAAAAATGGAGTTGGTATAATAATGGAAGAAGAAAAAAAAACAGTCTTTTCATTCGTTTCATCTCACCGATGTATAAATTAAAATTATATCCTCACATCAACACACAAAAAATTTTTTTTAACCTTTTAATCACTGACAAAATTCAATAAGTATAAAACTCATCGCACTATCATTTTATGACCTTCAAATGAAAACCACCGAGTAATTTGAAAAAAAAAAATCAACTTAAAAATTCAGTTAAAATTAATCGATATCAATTTTCGTTAATCACCTGTCAAATTACACGCAATGTTAACCATATTTTAAAATATTGAAGGTATATATAATATTATAAATAAAAACAAAATAAAGTAATGATATAAATAAAAAATAAAAAAGTGCATGTTAAATCATTGCAGTTGCATGTACAGCATGATTGCGATAATAAATATACACGTTCGCTTTCACTTGACATCATTTATCTGGTCGAATAGTGGATCAAGTCCATGGGATGAATTTTTTTTTCTTTTTTTGTATATATATATTTATATATATAAAGATAAACTTCGACATTTTATTGTGCAATGTTTGTATGTATAATTATGGACATTATGAAGTGGCTGATAGACCGTAGGTGTTTTATGCCACATTCACCACAAGAAAACCTTCATAAGCGAAAAAAAAGAAAAGAAAAAAAAAATCTCAGCTCATTATTATTTTATTATAATTATTAAAAATAATTATAATTAGTTTTTTTATTTTTTTCAAATATCATTTTAAGTTATAAGAAAAAAAATAACACTTGTTATTTGATTATTTTTTTTTTTAAATTTTTTGCAAATTCAATGAAGTTATAATCAAAGTCGAATGACGATTGATTACAGGTATGAGACCTGTGTAACCAGTGTGTGCAATATGATACTTGAATAGTGTCTCATCCTCTGTATATCTACTTGTCATTATGATCAACGTTTTAACATTTGTGTATGTGAGCTTATTGAATATAAATAAATTAATTAAAAAAAAAAATTGTCGTCATGCTTGGGTTTTAAATTTCGTGTGCAATGTTCGTGTTTCCTCGTATCCTTTTTCCAACTTCCGCCAACTACTTGCCACTGGTATTATTGTCTTTTTATTATTATTTTTTTTATCGTTTATTGTCTTTTGTCATTATGATAACTTTGAAAAATATGTCGAGGTTTTAAAAAAAATTATTTTTTTTTCAATTAAATAAAAAATTAATTACGTGATTTATTAATAAATTTTTTATGTTTATAGTTTTTTTATTTTTTTATTTTTCTATCAATAAAATCAATTAAGAATAAATGTTTAATTATTTTTATTAAATATTAATGCATTTAACTTGTCAAAACAAAGAATGTGTGTTTTTGCAATATGTATAATTATTATTTCGCTTGAATATAATTAGTTATCATTTTATCAGATAAAATAATAAAATAAATAAAAGTCATAATTCAATAATTGTGGGCAAACAATTATCAATGATGAATTAATAATTTAACACATGAACATATGTGTTAAAATGATGGAAACTTGAATCAAAAGGTTATCCATATGAGATTTTTTGTTGATAATTAAATGCTCAATAAGTTCGAAGGATATTTTTATTTTGAAAGCTCTTAAAAAGAGGAAATAAAATAAATAAGTTAAGGACATGTAACTTGATATGCACAAGTTTGGATATGAATATTATGTTTTCCAAGAAAATTATAGTAAAAATTTGTTTTTTTTTTTACAGCTTCTAATTTTTATTGAAAACACGTGTTGACCTTATGGTCTATTACTGACTTGTCGAACATATCCGGTGGATAAAACTTATTATAAGTCTTAAATAATTATTTCTTTTTTAAAGAAAATTTTCATTAATTTTTTTGATAGTGCGAGAGAGAGAGAGAAAAGAAAGGCGTCGACAAGCCAGATGGCAGTGATACCCAACATCAACTGGGCTAGATGTCGCACCCAGTTTTATATGTCTGGATTTAGACAGATCGATGCTGAATTTGACCTGAGACAATTCTAATTTTACAAGACAAAAAAACTAAAAGAAAATTTCTCCGCTCGATAATAAATAAAATACCTTAAAATGAAGAACAAAGATAAAGGCGAAAGAAAATTAAATAAGTTAAAAAAAAATTTTACTTCAAAAAAAATAAAAAAAAAACAAGATGTAAAACTTACGTTCGTCGCGCCTTGACCGCCCAATCCATATCGTTCTTACGACGTATCCGACAGAAAATATTTGAAATAAATAACACAACTTAAACTCCAATAATATCAAATTATCTTTTATTGTTTACCCATATACGATAATTTTTTTGTAATAAAATATTATTAAACAAAAAAATTGATATGGGTATATATAGATATGTTTTTTTTCACGTATAATATCCAAATATGTAGTGATGTAATTTAATTAAGGATAAATCTATGTATTGCACTCACGCACAGAGATAATAATGATAAAATAAAAAGTAATAATCACAACTTAAATGACAATCAAGTAAATATATATGGTTTAAATTTTTTTCAAGCTCAAGCGTCACCAAATAAATACAGTCCTCAACACTTGGGGTATCGTCCTCGAGACAACAACACAATAATTCAACAATAAAAAAAATTCATCAATAAAACCACGTCAAAAAAAAAAATATCAATTTTACACAAAAATAATGACAGTTTTAAAATATATTGCTTATATTGCAATAAATAAATTATTTTTATAAAAAACAAGTTCAAATATATATTTCCAAGAAGTAGAATTTTTGTTTTGTGTTTTTTAATTTTTCTTTGTTCTGTTTTTTTGAATTCACAATTAAGTTACGTTATTTTATAATAATTTGATAGTTACAATAAATTAAATTTGAATTAAATGATTATTTAGTAGTAGTGTGAACAAAAATGACGCGATTTTATTATTTTGAAAAAAAAAACGAGTCGCGAAGCTGCCTCGATGAGGGCCCAGCGAAGACTGAGAGGGATTGCGCGCGCCGAATACGATGCGCATGGTAAAGCACATGTTTAGAGGGGGAGAAAATATAAGTAGTGGGAAAATTAATGGCATGTGGGGAAATTTGAAAAGTTGTGCTTACAAAAGATAGAAAATAAATAAAGAAAGACAATACAAGTTGAAGTGAGAAAAAAGGGCTTAAAGCACCATTGCCAAGGGGGTGAGAGGGGTAGGGGTAGTTAGTAGTCCTATGTGCACTGACTCGGGAGCCCCTACTGTGACACAGGCTCATATCGCTAAACCATCCAGGGGACTGATATCACTCAAACCCATATCTCTTATTTTATATATATATATTTTGTTTTATATTTTTATTTCATCTGTACATTCAATATGCATATGCGTTTTTCGTAAAATTTCATGGACAGACTGTACTTGAAAATGCGAAACGAGGGTTCAATAGTTTCAGTATACATATAATATATAAAAGGGAGTTAAAACCCTCGTGCATTAGGGGTTTCATTTTGCTACCATATACAGGGTGGCATTTTGCACACAGCCGGTCGAACTGTAGAATTAACCCAGGGATGAAAGAGAAAATATAATAAATATATATATAATAAATGAACGAAAAAATAAAAAAGAGGAATTATGTTCAAACTTGGTGATGATATAGAGCTTTTTTTTTATTTCCTCTGAGGTATAAACGAACATTTCGTTTTGTAATTTTTGTATATTTTTTTTAATAATTCAAATTTAAATATTGATTGGAAAAAATAAAATGAAAAATGTAGTGAGATAAAAGGACTCGTTCGTTATTTTAATAACTAACAAATGTCAATCAGGTAAATTGAGAGATTCATAATTTACCAATGAAATTTATAATGCAGTTGATTAAAACAAAATGTTTTAATTAATAAAAAAATATAGGATATACTTTACAATTTGTTGGTTATGTTTAAAATTTAATTTAAAAAAACAAAATCATTTGAGTTATGATGTATAATAAAAAAATTTTAAAAGGTCCTTGTTTGAATCCTTAGGAGGGCTTTCTCAAGGCCACAATTTCAGACACAGTAAAGCATCTAAAAAAAGTTTTTTTTTTTTAACAGGACTAAATTTTTTCAGGTAATAAAAAGACGAATAAACTTATATAGGGTTATTCTTATATATATATATATATATAAGTTATAAATATATATACACGAAAGAACCAGAATCGAATGACAAATAAATGTCTATATGAGGAGGTAAGGAATGAAGGGAAAGGTAAAAGGAAACCAAGGGGGAGCATATTTTAAAATAAAGAAAAAATAAATATATATATGTTTATAAAAAATCAAGCAAGTTGTACATAGATATATGTATGAATATACACATGGTGTATGTAACAAATAAGTATGCATACTGAATATAAGTCGACGTGGTTGGCGTGCGTGTCCGGGCAAAACGGAATTACAGTTTGTGCACTACCGCCTTTTACTCATTATTATATACCCAAACATACACCCCATTTGTGGCAAACCAGAATATATATATACAAAAATATAATATCATTAATATTATAAATTATACGTACATATATATATAAAATAATAATGTTGAAATAAGACTCATGATTATATATGTTGAGAGGAAAAAAAAGGAATTTTATGAAAAGCACAATTTTACATGATGATTGAGAGACAATTCGAGGTGGTACTTATTAAACAATTACTCAAAAAAAAAAAGCCAATCAAAATGACGAAAAATGACACGAAAACGATAATTTTTTTTAAAAATTTTATATACATTCTATGTGGCTTTTAGTTAAAACCACAACTGCGAAATGCGAATGCGAATATATATTTATTAATTTATATTTATATGAATGTGTTTGTGTGTTGAATGTTGATGACTTTACACTGTGAAAAGAGTTTACTTTTTTCTCGATATCTACCCCACTGGTGATGTTATAAAAAAACTCAAAGTAAATTCTCATGGGACCTCTACTTTTGCTCAGGGTGAACAACTTTTAGCTCATTTTGCCCTTTCAACAAAATACAACACATCAACAACAACCACAGTATTCAATTTGTTTAATATAAAATTAATATTTTATTTTTCATAATAAATTATTTACCACAAAATATTTTCAAATATTTAAATTATTATATTATTTTTTCATTTGAATATAGTTTTTAAATTTGAAAAAAAAAATTTTAAAAATACTACTGCATTTTGAAGTATTTTTTTATTCAGTGAGGGTTGCTTTTTAATATAGGTATATGTACCTATATGATATTTTTTTATACATTTTCTTTGAAAGAAAAGGTCTTGGGTGCCATGACCTGAAGAAGCGGCTTACCATGGTAAAGTGATAGAGAGGAAAAGAGGGATAAAAATGCCCTCGGTTATATATTTTACCTGCTTCTTTTCTTTGCCCAGAGATTGAGTCTGTCTGGGAATAAATGAAGGTCAGGAATTCTGATAGCCATGGAAGAACGTGAGATTGATCGTTAACCAACCAGTAGAATTTAACAAAAAATTAACTCACTACAATTCTGATACCAATAAATTTTGCAAATTGAAACTTGAAAGAAAAATAAAACTACTATACTAGCTTTTAGAAGAATAAAAAAAAATAAAACTAATAAACTCAATGAAAAACGAATAAAATGATAAAATATTATTATCAAATAAACAATTTAAATTGCATAAAAATTATAAAACAAGAAAATTGAAATAAATAACAAAACCATAAACAATATTATAAAAACAATAAAAAAATAAAATTATTATCATCAACAAGTTTATTTGTCCTTGCTGATATAAATAATAATTTTTTTTTGTAATGTGGTTACAATTTTTATTGAAAAAAATAAAAAACAAAAAAAAAGCTCTTTTTATAATGGCTATCAACAACCTTTCTTTTTTTTCCCAATATATATTTTGTAAACTATAATTTTTTACATGTACTTAAAATTTTAAGTAATATTTTCTATATAATAATATACGAAGAAGAATATAAATATATTTTAAAAATAAAAAATATTGATATTAATTCTGGAATGACGAGTCTTTGTCTGATGTGGGTAGGAAGGAAGGTTGTGGTAGTCGTCAAACTATCCGGTTAGTTCAGTATAGTTTTCAAGTACCAAAAATAAAATAAATAATAAAAAATTCATCATGTGAATTTTAACAGGTATTTTAAAATAAATATAAAAGATGGTAATACACGTATATATACCTATATAAAATTAAAATAAAATATCAAAATAAAATAAATATAAGTATATATAAAAGGAAGAGAAGTAGAAGGAAGGTTTTGCTTTAAAAGTTAAGAGTGAATGTCAGCTTGAAGGCCAGCTTTTGTCAGGTCCCGGGAGTGCCTCTGGATGTCCACATATATATATACCTATATATAAATTTCGTCATACATATATATCTATATATATTATAGAAGCTGGGCCATAGTTGGATGAGCTCAAGCAACTATATATGAACAAATCCATATACGCAATATATATACATACATATATATTTATAGACATAATGCAGCTGGTCAGGATAGATAGTGACCATGTGCACAAGACAAGCATAGTTTGTTTGATTGTATGTACCATGAGGGTTGTTGATTGTATGAGGTGGGGGGCAATGACCACAAGACAAGGACAAGTGTAATTACACACTTGTAAAATACTCAGACTGTATTTCTATATATGTATGTACATATATACTTGAAAATGGATAGGAAGAAGAAGAGTACTCGAGGCTTGTTGTTGGCAAAGCGTCATTGACCGTCTACATATATATATATATATTAACCGAAGCAACGTTTGACCGCATGAGTTTATATCCTAAAACCAATATCATTCCCTAATCTATACTCTCAATTTTCAGAGTACATTATAACATGCATTAGTGGTTGGTTTGTTCTTTGGTACCTTGATCGTTTTCCAAATATATTTTGACATGTACTTACATACACTGTATTACAACAAATATATTGAATTAATATATATAAATTTATGTTTCTTTTCCCGTTTTTTTTTTTTTTAAATCCCATAATTAATTAATAATGTTTGTATGAAAAAAGCAAACACATATGTGTGCATGCATGTCTATTTTATCAACTTTTAAACTATGCTAGTCAACGACGTTAATTTTATCAACGCCCATATGCAATGCATTCAGGTTAATTGTGTTAGTCCCTGGTGTCATGTTACTTTTCTACTATCCAGTATAGGTACTTTGTCACTTTAAACACTCTACTATATTTTTATATTTTTTTTTACCCTATAATTTTATATAAATTTGATAAATATTTGTGCGTGATCAGTCATCAACATTTATTAATTTTTTATTTCAAGTGATTTTTTTGAATTTTTAAAATCTTTTTTTAACAAATCAATAGAGATTTTTAAGTGTCACTGGGATAATAAAATAGAAAAAAAAAAAAATTTTAAATAAAAAGGTTTGAATCTCGTGTGGCTAAGTTACCTGTGCACTTTAATGTATTTCAACGAAGGCGATGGAGCCTCTAATTTTAATAATTGGATATACCCGTCTCGACAACAAAACTAAACACGCATACACGTAAAAAATAAATAAATAAATATACTATAGAGGAACATTGAATAAAGTAAAGGCTCCAGTATTTTTGCTGGATAGGTCCGTATTAGTACAGTCGCACCTGCCTTTTCCTTAGCTTGATATTTTTTCAACCACGCTATTATTTTGTCTTCCAACTAACGTGTTATGTGTATATGTGTTTCTATAAGTTCTTTCAACAACTCGTTTTTGCAATACAAAATATCATCAGAAATCCTCCTTACATATATACCTGCTTGCATTCCAACCTTTTTTTTTTTTTTTTTCTCATATAATTTTTTTTTTCCTTAGCTACCTCTATTTTTGCACAAACGCAATGTCACATGAAATATATTTTATTCCAATATACATTTAATGTATTATTTATTTATTTATTTTTTTGAACTAATGCACTGTATAAATATCAATTTGTAGTTGTATGATAAAATTATTTTGTGTTGTAAATTAAATATACTTCAAAGTGACATATTGATACTAAATTTTTTCTTTAATTTGTCGTTTAACATGAATGGTCTATCATTTAATTTTTAAATATCTATTATTGATTTAATTTTTTTTTTTAAATTTTGAATTAAAAAATGATATTTATGAAAGAGAAAAATAATAATGTTAATTGTTATCTTTATCTTTTCATTGATTTTTATATTTATTTTTGAAATTGTTGTTTTAATTATTGTATTATACTTTATGCATATTTATTATAAAATATAATACTTTATAAAATTTTTGCTTTTAAAAATATATTTATGAGTATGTATATATAATAGTAGGAGTTCTTTGATCCCAAAGCTCTGGTTATATTATAGTTCGTTGTCCCAGTGCTCTGGACATTATCAAGTCAAGGCTAGCAAATAGTTTTAGCAAACTATTTTCATCATATATTTACTACAAATACAAACTCAACTATTACATATACACAATAAAAAAAAAAAAAGTATTTTACTTATCCACATATTATAGAAAATAGTTTGAACAAAGTTAAAACATGTTAACACACGCGTGACAATTTATCTTATCTCTAGACTAATAAATAAAATTTATAAAAAATATTAAGAGAATAAATATAAAGAAATTATCCAAATAAATTTATTGAAATTCTTAGCAAATTAATTATATTATTTAAAGAGAATGGTTGATTAATTTGTGTCAATTAAACTTATATAGTAATTATTTTTAAAAAATATATATTTTTAAAACACCTTTATGTCAAAAATAAAATAAAAAAAATAAATAATAATAATTTAATTTTCTCAACAACAAATATGCGTGTTAAATAAATATAAATTTATGAAAAATTTTGTTTTGATATTTAAATGTGACAATTGAATGCAAAATAAAAAATAAAATTATACTAATTAATCAAAACCAGCTGTTGTATATTTAAAAAATAAAATAATATAAAATAATAGTTTTGGTATCTTTTAAATCTTTCCCTATTTTTTTTTTTTATTTAAAGGTAAAGTGTAATGTCCATGAGACCGCATGGCATAAACTATATATAATATTTTTGTGTATATATAAAATATAAAACATTTGTGCACAAAAGACAGCTGATTTTTGCTAAAACCGGTGCCCTTATAGTTTTTCCCGTCAGCTGGCGGAAGGTGAAAAAAAAAAACCTATATATTGAGGCTTTGGCTATAAAGCACAACCTGGGTCATTGACATTTCGAGTCAATAAAAAATATCAATTAAATAACGAATATTTTAAATGATATATATTGAAAATAAATAATATATATTAATAAGTTTAACGATTATTTAAAAATTTAAAAGTCTGTATCATACATATTTCTGAATAGCAAACAATAATTTTTATTATAAACGTATTTTTTTACGTTTAAATGAAACATTTTTATGGCTTTTTTTTTATTTTAAACTTCAATGCAACTTTTCACGTTATGCAGAGTGGTACACTCAATCGTTTCCCATGAGAGTGTATAATACGTAATCGATATTGGTACGTGACGTTGCAACGATTGTGGTTAAAAAAGGGATGGTAAAATCCAAGTGTTTCAACTTTAAAAAAAAAAATACAGTAAAGATGAAAATATAAAAAAAGACAAAATTGGAAAATTAAAAAAGTTTACTCTCATTTTATTTTCAATTTTTAATTTACTTTTATGTAAACGCCTTTTTTTTTTTTTTACTATCATAAAAATATATTTATGTCAAAAAAAAAAAATAAAAAAATATGAAAGATTTTAACGATCCAATAATCTTTCAGACTTAAAAATTTTTATGTGGGTGATTGCAAGGTCGTCTGCAAAAATTTTGATGCGTTCATCATGATTTAAGAAAGAAAAAAAATTTATAATAATATAAATGCATAAAAAAAAAAGACTGCATAGGTTTATATTAATATTTTTTTAAATGATTTGTGAACTTTTATATTTTTTTTTTTTTTTTTACAAAATGTCAAGGTATTATCATGTTGTTAATTTTTTATTTTCAGAAATGATCTGATTTTCTTGTATATGTATTTATAAAGTGAAGGTAAGATATTTTTAATACTCGAATTAATATAATTTTTTAATTATCTAAAATTTAAGATTTCGCTTGGGGTATGGCCAATTATTATAAATATATAAATTGATTTTTCTACTGTAACAGCTTGGAAAGAATGATGACTTGCGGGGTCGTCGTCAGCGTCATCATCATCATCGTCGTCGTTATAGGCAGAAAGAAGTGCAGCTGGCTTGTCGAGGGATTGGCCAGCTGTTGATGGAAGGTTTAGGTATATGCCGACAATCCGGTGGGCCGTGAGAAATAAAAATATATTGAAAAAAAAATAATAAGGACGTGACTCAAACTTACACGATAAAGTAAAAAAAAATCTAAAAAATATATATATTTTACTTTATTATTTGATGAAAATCTAACATTAATTTTCAAATTTATTTTCTCAAGTTATTCATCCCAACAAATCCCATCAAAAATAAAAAAATAACGTTAATTCTTCAATTTAAAATTTAAACTTGAAAATTAAAATAATTTATTTTGTAAATCCTGATTTTCATTCACATATATATAAAATAAATAAAGAAAGTGTTTAAAGTAAAATTTCATAAAATAAAATAATATTTATATAGAATAATAAAAATATAAAAAAATAAATAAAAACAATATAGGTATACAACTGTAATAAATTAAAATTGAAATAAAAAATAATAAAAAAAATCATACGTTAATAATGGTGTAATAAATAGAAAAAGAAAAGTTATAATGATACGTAAAGAGAAAGAAAAAAAAAAATGTATTAATAAAAAAAAATAAATATTTTTAAAAGTATATTTATTTATTTTTTAATAGTGCATATGTAGAAAACACATGTCTCCACTTGGGCCTTATACATGCGTAGAAAAATAAGTGCAGTTTTATTCTATTAACTGATTATAAGTAGCAGTATATTCATAAATCTTTCACACAATGTGAGAAGGCGTTACGCTATATGTTTATAAAATAATATATACCAACATGTTTATCTTTTGCGGCAAATCATACTCATGCAACTATTAGCCTCTTGACTCTGTACACCACTGTTAAATTGTACAGAGAACAAATTCACTGTTTCAGTATACAATAATAATATAATAGAGGCAAAAGAGTTTTTATATATTATACCTCAAGACTATCAAGACACAAATTAAAATGTTATGTCACTATAGAAAAATAAAATTTACTTTCCGTATATAAATTACAACAAGTGAAATTGAAATGTTTTAAATATAAAAAAAATTTACCATCACTGTTTATTAAACAAAAAAAAGTATAAAAATAATTTTAAATAATATATTTTAATTATAAATAATAAAAATTAATATTTTTTTATTATTATTTACTAATACTTTCTATTGTCTCGATAATAAAATTATTTATATTAAAATCTTATCTTTTTTTTTTTTGAAAAAATATATAAAAATGATAATGATTATTTTTTTTAAATTTTTATATTTTTCAAGTAGAGTAAGAGGTTTTTTTTTTAATTTAAAATAATTTCATTGGTAATTTTGTATGTTGAATAAGTGAAACAGCTGTCGACCAAGCGGAAAGAGAGCATTGACTGAGTACATGGAAGAAGATACCATATAAATTATATACACAGTGTATTTGTGTTATTTATTTTTTTGTTAAAATACAAAATGGATAAAAAAAAAATAAAAAAAAAAAAGTGAAAGAAAGGGCACCTACGCTTTGAGCTCAAAAATTACACTGAAAACTTGATGCATCTCAAGGTGTATACCTGATTTTTCTCAGACAGCTGGTGATTTAAAAAAAATAAAAAAATTTGAAGGGACTCTTTAGTATGTACCTTTTTCCACGTGTCTCTATTCATCGACATTGCATTCATCATTTATCTCTTGTATATTTATTTTCATTATTTATGTTATTATTATACTTTTTTTTTTTTTTTTTAAGAAGCCGGTATTTTATAAGAAAGCTAAATCATTGAATTTTCTATCAATTCACGACGATAAATAAATTATCCAAAATATATGGACGGAACTTGGAAAAAAATAAAAATATTTTAATCATAAATAACAAATTTTTGGATAAAAAAAGAAAAATAAAAAAAAATAAAATAAAAAAAATATATATACATCAATTTAATTAAATAATTATAAAAAAAAATTGCATAAACTAATTGCAAATTAAAATTTAGTAAAACCTAAACTATTAATAATTTTATTAAAAATTGATAAAACATTAAAAATGTCATTGGCATTTATTTAATCTACAAGACAGTTTGTAATGAACATATAAAAAAAAAAAATACTTATATATTCTGTAACTTTATTTACGAGCTCTTGATTACATGTCAATTAATTATCACTGCAGTCACACACGGTACACTTAGAGTCTTTTTTTTTTATCATATTTATCTTAATTATAATTATTACTTTTTTTTTTCATTTAGATCATTTAATCTTCCTAAAAATGTTACTTGAATTCGTATATGAAAAGAAATGAAATAAATAAACCATATATATATTTATAAAGTTAATAATAATAAAAAAATTTGATAAAAATAATTCATTTTACCAAGATATTTAATTGAGTTTAAAAAATATTGGGAAATAAATTTTTACTACAATTTTATATATGTTTCTGTGTGCAGGCTGCACAAATTGGAGTAGAAATGTTGGTGGCATATCAAAGAATGAAAGAAATGAAAGGAAGGATAATCTGTGGGAGTCTATGAGGTACTCATATGTTATATATTTTATATATTTATAAAATAAAAATAAAATATATACATATTAAAAGTACGTGACTCAACGTCTTCGTCGGGTCAACCTCAACGTAGTCTCTCCCTGACAAGTGAACGCTCAGTACAGGACTATCACTCTCAATATTTCGACAGATTTCCACTTTGATTTAATATATACGAAAGTCATTATAAGTTTATATATATATATTGTATATATATTTAAACAAACATGATGTAGCACCACCAACAACATACAGCTCGACTTTCGCTTAAATCTCTTTCACTTGAGTTTAATCAACGACTATATGTTAACTTTTTTTCATCAATCTCATTTGCAAACTTTAAAACACTAAATGTACAATTAACAAATTATCATTAAGTGCATGATGACATTTTTTGTCTGAGCTTTTTCTTTTTTCTTTATGGGAAGTAAATTGAATGTTTTAAGGGTAGAATATAGAAAAATGAAATTTTTTTTTTTCCAGAACTGATTGATCGGTGATGGGGAAAGTATCCATTGAAAAGAATGCCTTGAGAAATAAAAGGGTGAGATATAGTATATAGCCTATTTTTATTTTATTTTATTTTTATTTTTTTAGAGATTTGGAAAGGGTAATATTTGCACAAGTAGATCAAGATACCGAACAATCACTTCCGCGTTTTAATACTTGAATTATATATATATATTTTTTTTACTGATTTTTAATAAATAAATATAAATATAATATTATTTTTTAAGCTGATGAATATAATAAATTAATAAAATTAATTTTTGTTAATATTAATTAAAAACTTGATAAAAAAAAGGGAAAATTAGAACGAGAATTAAAAGTTGACAATCTCTATCTAACCTTGCTTTCAATAAATGCATTCCAGTTATAAGCGCATATTATATATATATTTTAATTTAATTTTTTTTTATTATTATTTATTTTTTGCCCTAGAGCCTGTCCCCTTTATATTTAGATGTAATATATTTAAAACGACACTAACAAACCATATTGATAAACCACATGCGTGAAAAACCACTATATTTCTATTTTGAAAGTCTTGAGAATGCTGATTGTGATTGAAAGCAGGAAATAAAAATTTTTATTATTACTATGTACTTTTTTTTTCAACAATAAGATATGTGAATAAACAATTTATATCATGAAATTCATATAAACCGGATTTTAAATTTTAAAAATAAATTTTATTGCAAGTTGTATTTTTATTTATATTTTTTTTTTTTTTTTGAAAATTGATCGTAGTACGATTATTTGACTGATGGAATATTAAATTTCGTATTTTAACGATTGCATTAGTCGAAGTAATACTTGATTATTATTTCCTAACCTATTTATTTATTTACATTATTTATTTTATTTCGTGCTAATACATATACGTGGGTTTCCGATTGAATATATAAATTTTTTTTCAAATAAAAAATTCAAGTATATCTCTCTTGACTCTCAACTTCCCTGCACGAATTATTTTTATATAAATAAACATACAGATCCATGATAAATATATATATGCAGACAAGAATTGTCATAGAAAAATATATAAAAAATACATTGGAAAAGCGTAACACAGCAGTCGCAACAGTTTATGCTATTGCATTTTGTCTGATGTGTGTTTGATGTTAACCGGCTGACATTTGCGGTTCAACATTGTGGCCCCCAGGTTTTATATGCGTCTGACATTTGATTCTATTGGTTAAAATGAAGGAAGAAGAAAAAAAAAAAAAACAATAAAAATCTATTATATTGACAATTAAAATTAAAAAATTCCAATTAATTTTTTAAATAAATTAAACGAAGAGAAAAGAGCTTATTAATTTACATCCATAATAAAATTTTAACAATTAATTTTTACGTCATTTACGTATATTTTTAAGACCAAAAGATCAAATAATATATTTAAAGAATTTATTAAAAAATATTTCTTCATTTTACAATTCATTATAAATTCAATGAATTGCAAATTAAATCAATGATATTTGAATTTTAATAAATCATTATATTTTATATATAAAAAAATTTATCATCTTTCTCAATATTTAAAATTTTCGGTTATTTTTTTTTTTTTCTATATTAGTTGAAAAAATTTTAACCTTGACTTTCACATACCGATATTATAATGAGATATTGAATATAAAATATAATTAAAATATATCCGCTATTAGATTTTTTTTTCAAGTTTTAAATAATTTTGATTTATCATAATAAACAAAAAAAAAAAATAAATAATAAATGTCACGCATGCCGTATGTCAAAGTACTCAGTCGCATTAGGGGTGTTGTAGAATAAAAAAAAATTAAATTAAAAATTCAGCAAGTTTTGTTTAGAGTTACCATGCCAAGGACAACTAGAGGAAGTGTCTAGAGCCAGTTAAAGCATGAGTGAATAAGAGACGTGTTAAAGAGAGAGTTATTTTAAATTTTGAAAAAATAAATAAAAAAATTTATAATATAAACAAGCACGAGAAAGCACAAATTATCCTGATATATATCCCCTTAGTTTATACCAAAACTTTTAATGCATTTATGCTATATAGTAGAAAAAGCACTAGTATATGACAAACACGACAACACATGCATATAGGTATATAAAAACATTATATATGTATATACATAATGTCCTTCTCTATATGCAGTAGGTAAATTCTCATGTGTATTATCTATGTTCATTCATTCATGAGAAAAGTATGTTTTTATTTTATTTTGACCTCTATGACTTCAAACCCTCATTCTCGACTATTTATCCACTAAGAAACTATTTTTTTAAATATAAAAAATAAAAAAATAAATAAATAAAAATATTAACAGACAACCCATATTAAACTACCCCTATATAAATATGTATATGAACATTGAGGTCAATGAACTTTTATAAATTGATGATTTAAAAATGTATACGCATATATATATATTTTTTTTGAAAATATAAAATATATAATATTATTTGTATATATATTTCCCATAAATATATATAACGTTTATTTTTTAAATTTATAATAAAATTATATATTTGATAAAATCAAGAAAAAGTTATAAAATATAGATTATTTATTATTAGTAATATTATTATGAATTT
This sequence comes from Lysiphlebus fabarum, assembly GCA_011426435.1. Taxonomy (NCBI): domain Eukaryota; kingdom Metazoa; phylum Arthropoda; class Insecta; order Hymenoptera; family Braconidae; genus Lysiphlebus; species Lysiphlebus fabarum. The sequence goes on from WSYQ01000957.1 coordinate 33,597, forward strand.
CTTACTTGAATTCAAATTGATAATTGAGTTTAAAACTTCATCAAAGTGTTGTAAGAAATAAAAAAAATCATAATCAAAAAATTGGTTGATTTTTGTATGGCTTACCTGAAACAAAAAAATAATAATATATATTAGAATTTATTTACAATGTTTATAAAATGTAATATAATATTTGCAATTGTATATTTTATATTGGCATATACATTGTGTAAATTTATGTTTAAATATCATCTTACACACATGTTATTTTTGAATATTATATATACTTTAAGAATACAAATTTTTTGAGGTAAATATAATAATAATAGTATAAAAAATAAAAATAAAAAATAAATGTTGTCAATGTGAATATATATTTGTGTTGAATGCAATGAGGAAGAAAATCGTGAGACAATTTTGACATGTTGAGATTTCAACTGGTAAATTTTATGAAAAGACGTTTGTCAATGTTGTTAAGAAAAAGAAAATGCAATAAACTCTATGAGGTATATCACAACAATTCTCTTTTGTTTTTAAATGTGACAAGTATTTTGTCAGCTAAATAAATTATCTAAATTTTTAAGTATTTTTTATGTCAATCACTGAGTATTTTATGTGTACTTTACATAACATAAAGTTTATATATTTAAAATATTTAAATTTTAATTTAAATTTTTCTTTATTTTTTTTATAAAGAAAAAATTGTAAAATAAAAAAAAAAAATACTTGTATAGTCAAATATACACTACAACAGATCATCAGTATAATAATTTCATAAATTTTTTACATAATTATAAAATGTCCTTCAAATTTCAATTAAATATATAAATATACATTCATATTTTAAAAAATTTAAATAGATACTTTCAAATTAACTATATGGGAAATAATGAAACTCTTAATATGACACTGATTATTGTAAATAAAAATTTATATATATATGTATATTTATATTGATGACGACGTAATTGTGTCCACACATTTATGAAAATGTCACGCAATCGAGCTACAAGATTTTTACTTGTATAAAAAAAAATTAACAACAAAAATAAAACATCAATAAATTCAAGGTCTTGATTACAATTTTAATTTCATCAGATTCGTCAACATAAGTGTCAACCGTTGACCATGTCATTTTTATTTAGCATTTATTTCAACCGGAAGAAATAGTATGAATATTAATAGTACAACATGTACAAATCTTGTCTAATTTTATTATCAATATTAATCATTAGATAATAAAAAAATATATGTAATAAAATATCAAATGCATAAAAAAAAAAAAAATTAAAAACATGAAAAATAAAATATTAATATAAAAAAAAAACTTTTACAATTGACATATTGATATTTAAATAGCAAAGGTGTATAACAAATGTGTATATTATTATTTTAATTTATAACTTAAATATAAATGAATTTATAAAAAAAAAAAAAAAATATTATATTTAAACAATAAATATGGAAAATTATGGAAAATGATTGGCATGAAAATTGATGTTTAAAATGTTGTAAAATCAATGATAAAATATATATGGGTCATGAGTAAGAGGTAGTTGCTATAGTTGCAACTAATATATATATAATATATAAATAAAATAGAAGGTAAACAATTCACAACTAATGATATAAGCGATGTTATAAAATTTTTAAAATAGTATATATATAAAAATATTGACGTCCTTGCACCACAGAGAGTGCGAATATTATGTGTAGATTTATTTGTAAGCATTAATGGCAGATGTGACATTGCACTTTGAAATAATAAGGCGGGTGAATGGGACATAAATATATAAAAGTATTATAAACATGTATAATCGCATGAGAGAAGTACTTGGCATCGTGATATCACATCAGTAATACAACTGATATGTATATTCAATATATATCTATGTATAAAAGGTATGACTGTCATGTGCAAACTGAATATATATACGATAGGAGTGCTGGCATATTCGACTGAGTTTATTTATTTTACAAATCCATAAATGTAAATAAAAAAAAAAATAAATGGTAAAATGATAAGAGGATGATATAAATAAATATTTAAAATGTTAATGGATATTATTTTAAAAATATAAAGCAAAAAAAAAATATGTTATAATAAATAAAAATTATTTGAGATGATTTATAATGTGACATTATATGAAAATTAATTTATATTTCACATGTCTCTTTATCGATTTCATAAAAAGCATCACATATATGGTTGTGATTCTCTCATCGACGACGTGTCATATTCTATATATTTTCCATTCCCTATATTAATTCTCTCCCCATCCTTGAATATACACGTGCACATTCCTATCTTTAAGGATTCGATGTTATTTTTATTCCCTTTACATTTTACCATAGAAACTCAATTTCCGAATAGTTCACAGCAGTTTATTCAGAAGGTTGAAACATGGGTTTATCAATTTTTTTTCTACCAATTTAATCGAATAATGCCATATTCAAAGCCAGTTGTATTTTTCATATTATTGAAAGTTTATTTTTGATATTTTTGAATTTCAAATTACGAGTCAATAATATTATTTGTATACAGATAAATTTGTTTGATAGAATATATTTTTCATTATTTGAGTATTTTAAATAGACAAAATTATGTCAAGATGTTTCACAAATCATCAAAATAATTGCACAAGATAAAATGTAAAAAGAAAAAAAAATCCTATTTTATGCAATAGATATCATTACATTGCAAAAATGATAAAAATTTAAAATTACACTATATGATTATATTTTTAAATTGTCAATGAAATTTTTATTTATATATTAAGATAAAATTTATAATCTCATGGTAAAATAACAATGGTAATTATATATAAATTATATTTATGTATAAAATTTATAGTTTAGCATGTTGTGTATATTCTTGTGTAAACAGATCAAAATATGAAATATATATATATCAAACTATCTAATCAAGCTAATAATTATGTTGAAAATTTTATTTTATTATATTACTTTGTGTTTGCTTATCTTATAATTCTGAGTAATATTATAAAGCCAAAAAGTCAGCAAACTTTTTCAACAATCTGATGGGGGCGAAATATAAAAATTTCTTAATCACGATCCTTCAAGAATATATAAAAGTATAAAAATAACACCCACGGCTTGAATATATATATATCTTTATACAGCAGTAATCACATCTAACATGGCCCGCGTATATTCCCATATAGTTTTATACATTGACACATGTATGGCAGTAGATTGAGCACGAGACGTGACATGGTTGGCGGTTTGGTATTTAGGAAAGGCCAACGTCAACCAATGTCACAACCTGTTTGAAAGGTGCTAGAAAACATAGAAGGTAGCCCAACCACGCGACTCTATACTTATAATCACATAAAAAAATTTTTTCTTTTTTTAAATATCTTATAATTTCATTTTTTCGATTTCATACTTTTCTCGGTATAAGCCCTAATTTTGATATTATTGATATTTCATTTTTTCTCATTTTCAATGGGTTCATATACAGTGCAGGGATTTTTTTTTCATTCATCTATTGTAGGGATGTCTATTGATTACTATTAATTTTTTTCTTTTTGAGGTAAAAAGAAGACAAATTATAAGAATAACTATTTCGCACGATTTTTATGTTCTCTAGAGAACTTCAATGAAGATGGGTCTCTATGTATGAATGTCCTTGGGGACATACTCGAATGGCTCATTTTATTTTTATACCACAAAATGTCTGATGGGTATAATAATTGTTATCTGTTTGGGACGAAGGATGTTAAACCCAAAAGTCTTTTTACCAATTTTTTATATGAAAAAACATATATATACTATTTTTTTTTATTTTTTATATATATATCATTATTTCTATTAAATTTTTTTTTTTTTTTTATATTAAAATATAGAAGACAGTTAACCGCGTTTCCCATGACCGTGACTCGTCTTGTGTACCAACCCCTTCAGATTTTAACCTTCTGCACACGATTAAACGTACTAAAACGGATGGTTTTCGGGCAAACCGGTTCAACCGGTTTTTCCATTCCTTATAGTTTTTGCCTTCAGGAACGACGAGACCTTTTGCTTATATTCTTCTTTTCTTAATTTTTTTTTTTTGTTCATAAATATATATATATATAATTTGTTGTTTTGTTTTTTTTTGACATTGCGCTTAGCAAACCATTGTTTCCAGGTAGGTCAGGTCGTTTCTTTTTCTTGGTTTCTTTCAACTACTGGTGGAATTATAACTGCTGTATTCATTAAAGCATCATATCAAATAATAATAATAATAATAATAATAATAATAATGATAATAGCGATAATTAAAAATCGTAGGTGCAATGTGAAAGACATTATGTAAATGATTTGTAAATATGTAGTTACTTTGTGTGAAAAAATTACATTGCTATATAGCAATTATTGACAAATCATTAGTCATACTTGGTTGTGTTCATTCCACTTGACATGAACTCGTTATTAATATCAGTATATTATGAGAAAAAAATGTAAATAATTATACAATATTTATTGCATCTGTATCAATATATATTAATTCAGATTGATTTTAAATTTACTATAGAATTTATGATTACTGTCATTGATAGATTTTTTAAAAGAATTGAAAAAATATAAAAAGAATTTTTACAATTTCAAGCTTGTTTCATCAAGGTTAATCTAATTGGAATACCAAGAATATATATATGGGAATATATTTGCAAAAGGTTTTTGTATTATGTATATATATATAAAATAAAGGTTAAAAGGGTAAAAACTTTGAAGGCCATTTGAGAAATACTGTCCGAACTGGACAGTTTGTCACACTAGAAAAAGCTCATGACTATAAACACATTGCTTATAAAAATCCAACTTAAACGAAAGCCTTTTACAAAGAAAAAAGAAAAACTTTCATCAGAGAAAATACAGTAAAATGATTCACAATAAAATGAAAATTTTATGGACCCTTTTTCAATTTTATGATTTTTTTTAAGTTAGGTCAACAGTAATGTGATTGTGTTTTTAAAATTCTAGAAAATTTGTTATTGGAAAATATATAGGTATATAATGCTTGGAATTTTTTATATAAAGTACATATTTTTATTTGTTAATTTATGTATATGCCAACCAAAGCACTCTAAAAATTCTGATCTACAATATTCACATTTTGAATATAATAATATAATTTTATCTCATTTTCTGAGACATGTTCATGCATTTAATTTTGGTTATACATATGTATATTATACATATTAAAACCCAAGAGAATTAAACCACTGTTTTATGTGACACAGCTATATACATCACAAATGTCTGACAATATATTTAACGTTGTCATCACGCCATTTTGTGTATATCTATTTCAAAATTGTTTGGTATATATTTAATATATTTAAAATATTATAATCCTCAAGTTTATCAAACTCTCACTTAATTTATATTAATATTCTTACCATGAATATTAGCAATAAAAAAAAAATATGTATATATATTTCTAACAATATTTTATGATGTGTATATGATATGTGTGATGAATTGATGATGTTATATATGGAGAATTGCAAATTAGTTGTTATTTTTTTATTACAAGATTTTTTAAAAAGTGGGTGAATCGCTGGTATATATACAACGGTTCAACTCGACAGGAATGTTTTTTTTTTTTTTTCACATATCAAATACTGGTTAGTCGTTTATTTCGTTAGAAAATTATGCAAATTAAAATATACGGTTTATTTGAATTTTTTTTTTTTATGTATCCGGGTGGGTCTCATTGCGAAATATCAGTCGGAGTGGAAAAGGTCGACATATTAAGCCTTGGCATTTTCGACCGGACGTAACCATCATTTTATATATATTTAAAAAAAAAAAACACAAAGACGATATTTTGCATTTGAAAAATTATTAAATGAATATAAAAATATTATTTAATTTATGCATAATTATTTATTTATAATTAAAAATAAATTATATATATAAAATATTATATATTAATAATAAAATATATAATATGTAATAATGAATATAAGATTGCATGGATGTTTTTATATCTAATTAAATATGACTTGCCACGTTGTTGTAATTTCTAGGTGGGATTATTATAGAATGTCAGTTGATTGCATATAAATACAAAATAATAATATGAAATCTTTGAGTAAAAGGTCGTAACTATGATTTTAATAAGTACAATAGAAATCAAAGTGGGAAAAAATATTATATATAAAATTAAAATATAAAATCATATATATTTATATATTTTTCACAATCTCAAAATATAAATTTATATGATTTTTATATTTTATTTTTATCACACCATTTTAATCGTTAGAGGTCAGATAATATTTGTAATTTAATTTATGAAATTATATGTGGCAATGAATGGATAGAAATTTTTGGATAAATATATTAATATAATAATGATTGGTAAAACAAACATAAAAAAATAATAATAGAAATAATAAAATCACTTGTTGTTATGAAATCAAATCACATAATAAACAAAGTTACTTAAAAATTCATTGACATTGAATTAACATATATATATATATAGATATATTTAAATTAATCCGAGTAGGTTTTATATCTTGATGATGATTTAAATTTATTCAATTTAGTAAATTATATATTCAAATTGTCTAAAAATGGCACAATAATATTATTGCAAAATTATTTATAAAATATGATAATGTATCATTTTAATTTACAGTTGTTTCTAATTTATTTATTTATCTATTTTTTATTTGAAATTTGTAATTTTAAATATTTCAAAATATTAGGGTGATTGAAATTTTAATAATATAATTTTTTTGAAATTCATTTTTCTGATGATTAATTTATTGGAGAATGGCCCTGTTAACATTACAATAATCGGAACAAAAACCCTGGAGCTCATGGAAACCTTGTGAAAGTTACATCACCAAGGCTATTTGCAATTATTATACACATTAGACGTACTAACTTTGTATATTCTTAGGAACTACGCTCGTTGACTTGAATGTTACGTCTACCATTCAGTCACACATGTGCACTTGAACGTGCCTTCTCTTTATTTTCAAAAACTTAGCATCAAAATAATCATTGAAATATAATAATATTATATTTTAAATTATCAAATTATTAAATTAAAAAAATATATAAAAAAAAACGAAAATTATTATATTGAAAAATAAATTATATATTTTCAATGAAATTTCAGTTATCAAATTAATTTTTAACAGACAAAAAATAATTGATTTCAATTCATTGTTCCCTTTTATTACTAAAAGCACTATCAAAAATAATAAAAATAAATTTATTAACAATTGGATTTTAACAAATGAATTAAAATGAAATACGAATAAAAAAAAAAAAAAAAAAAAAAAAAATTAATAACAATACATGTTGCATATATCGAATGACAATCTCATCTAGAGCACACAATCAAAAAGGTCGAAAAATTTTTTATTTAAAATAGATAAAAAAAAAAAAAAGGAAAATAAAAAATAAATAAAAAAAAAAAATTTGGTTTTATATGCAGAGCATACAATGAAAAGTTAGCAGTGGAAAATGCATTATTTGCATTTTATTTCAACTGAAATGAATTGTCGGCTTTGCCCAAGTATTGTTTGTAATATTCAATGGAAGGTAGTGGAGCAATGCTAGTTATTTACAGTCGCGTTTTGTACAATTACACCTGCGTTAAAATACCAGTAATTCTCTCAAGAGACCACTAACCTGCTTTTTCTTATTTTATTTATTTTATTGTATATATATGTATGCATGTATATTTTTCTTACAACTCAGTGCACTTTGGCATTATTTTTTTCTTAAAGACTGAGATGTCTAAGTGAAGCAAGAGATAAAGGCTGCAATGCCGATAGTAGCTTCTTAGTAATGAGCAATATAACGTTACTATTAAACAGTTAAGTCAAAGTACAACTAAATTGTACTATATATTATTATTTTTTCTTTAAATGACACAGACGTATGTATTTTTTTTATATATAAAATCTATTTAATTTCAAATAAATAAATCAGTTCAAGGTTATTTAAAGAAAAAACGTTCAAATAAAATTAATCAATTCATTTACATAATATACTTTGACTTGTTTTAAAAAATAAAATTAATCAATTCATTTACATAATATACTTTGACTTGTTTTTTTACCGCAAAAAAAATTATATAAATTTATTTTTATTTATTTTAAAGACATTTATGAAAAACAAATTGAATGATAAAAATAAAAATAAATTGAAATGAAAAGAAAACAATATATATATATACATATATTGGAAAATAATAAAAAAAAAAGTGAATTTACTTGGATTCTGGAGGATTCAAAAGCAATTGGTGAATGCAAGACTATAACTAACAAAAAATATAGTTATAAAATTGTCAGATAAAAAGTAGATGTATAAATTGAAGATAAGAGAGGAAGAAAATAAAAAGAGTATAAGGTTTAATAAAAAGAGAATTTCTAGAACACTTTATGCATAATTCATACTCGTGTCTTCTACGTATTTTCGTGTTTAAATATTTGAATATCCGTTGGCTGCCAGACGAATTTACTAAGAGCAAGAGCCAGGTTAAGAAAATATTATATTTTTTTATATTTTTAAACTTTGGCTGGTTGACTATTCTCATTGTATACTACTGAGTAAAACTAGCGTAAATATATAAAAATATGAGTAAGTCAAAAAAAAAAAAAGAGTATTGAAATAAAAAAAAAACAATAAATAGATAAATAACAACAAAATATAAACAATAAAAGTTGGAAACAAACAAAGATTTTAAGAGGACAATAAAAAAAATTTAAAAATAAAAAAAGAAAAGTGAATAAAAGAAATAGAAAAAATAAATAAAAAAGAGTTAAGAATCTTTTATATTTTCGATTTCTTCAGACAATATTGTTTGGACAAAATGTTTGTGTATTATCTTTTGTCATTCCCTCAGGAATAGAAAAAATAAAAATTTACCAAACAATGGTTTTTTATTGTTCTATTTTAGCATTACATAAACAATATATATATCTAAATTTGAAATGAAACAAATTTTGACGTTACATTGGTCTTCAAATTGGAAATATATATTTTATTTGAATTATAATTTTGACGTAATTACATTGATCTTCAAATTGGAAATATATATTTTATTTGAATTTCTATATTAATTTTGAATTAAATTTAAAAACTACTTCATAAATTAACAGCATGAAAGTAATGCTATAATAAAATTATTAAAAGTGTGATAAAAAAAATTTGCTAGTCTTTGTCACAAGCTTTGCACAATGAAATATATTCTAAAAAAAAAAAAAAAACATAATAACATAAAAAGAAAGGTTAATGAAGAAAATGCTAAAAATAATATAAAAAAAAAAAAACATGGCACTTTAGTAAATATTTTTTAAAATGCAAGTGCAAGAAAATTGTTAAAAAAAAACAAAAAAAATAATTTTTCAAGAAAAAAAAAGAAAATAGTTGCAAAGCTTTTTGTTTGTTGAAAGAAAATAGCTATGGTATTTTTTTTTTTTTTTTTACTTTTGGATATATATTATAAAAAAAGCTCACAGTAGCCTCAAGATTTTTGTACATACACGAAGCAGCCAATCTTTACTCGGTCGATTGTACGCGACGTAAACACAAAACACAACAGGAGGGTGAATTTTTTTTTTCTCATATAAAAAAAAGAAAAATATATACACACAAGAGGGTATATAAGACCATATATATAGTGGTATAAAATAAGGGCAAAAGATAAAATAGTATACTGAGAAAAAAAAAAATATATATAAAATAGACAGAAGCACATATACGCAAGCATATTATATACTTGCAAAAGAAAGAATGAATGTCGAGACTATCTGAATGAGTTTGAATAAATGAATGCTACTCGTTGAATAGCAAGTTTCAGTAAAACAACCTTAAAAAAAAAAAAAATCTGTAGCAAGAAATAACACACCCTGTATATTGGTATTTATAAATAAATTGATATATAAACTCAAATATTTAAACTTTTGATCTTCAGTAAATTATTGATCATTGAATATTTATATTTTTTTAAAAAACAATTTTCCAAAATAAAATATTATCAACACTAAATTAAAACTCGTTATTACTTTGATATCCAGCAAAAGAACAATTGGAATAATAATTTTATAATGAGTTTGAATTTATTATATTATACAACATAAAAACACGAATACATTTATAAAAAATATATTTATATTGAGTTTGTTATATAATAATAATATACTCAATGTATTTCATCCCCTATAATCGTGTGTTGTCCACTCGGGAATTACCAATTTTATATATGCACGAGTGCATTTTTGTTAGCACTGCTGATGATGCTTCTGAACCGATGCATAATTTTATTTATTTTTTTTCATTATTTATCCCATCCCTCGTAAAAAAAAGGTATTAAAAAAAAAAAAAAAAAAAAAAATCAATGGCCTAGCATCAATTGAATGGACTTTTCATATGGTCAGTCTGTGTGTACATTTATGTGACGATCATATATGAGGCTTAACTCGGGCATTTTTCCCTTGTTGGTTGATGAATTGCTATTTTTTTTTTTTTTTTCTTTGATATAGTCAATGAAGAGTTTGGGTCTGTATCAATTTATATACATATACTAGTTTAAAAAAAAATATATATATATATTAAAGATAAAATAGAAAAATATAGTTAAATAAATAAATATAGAAAAAAAAAAAAAAAAATTGTAAACTCTGCCATATGCCTGGGGTCAAAGTTCCGGAAATCATTTGGGAACAAAACCTGATTGTATATATACGTGCGTTACCTAGCATGTCTCCGGAAATCGAGTTCAAACCTATATTTTTTTTAAAAATACTTTTACCATTTAAATATATCATCTAGATTTAAAAATGTATTAAATATATTTGAAACTATTTTTTATATGATTTGTATAAATAAAAGCCCATGAATTATAAATCTTTTGTGAAGATAAAAAAATAAAGTGTATATATATTTTGTATAAAACTGAATGAAATAATCTTGAGTTATTTCACAAAGCAAGAGACTTTTAAGGGATGTTTCAAGTTGATTGTTTCTAACAATTTATTAGATGAGTTTTGCCTGAGTAATTTTCTAGATGCCGAAATATCTACGACCAGATTGTAGATGGTATAGCTCAAAAGGTTGAACAGCCTAAACTATATATACTGTACTTAATGGAAGATATGGTGCTTTATTGTTGAAGAAAATGTACAAGTTAACCGTGGTAGTTTCATGGACAGTTTATAATGTCATTTACCCTCTGGACCCTATACAAGTTTTACTTTAAACTGATGAATCCTTCATCATCACCTCTATCAAACTTTTATAGTAATTCACTAACTCTTTACTTGTAACAAAATAATAATGTATACATATACTCATCGTTACTTTTACATCTTAGTTTTAGTATATAACACAAACAATTGTGACACATTC